>PVKA01009637.1:0-67615 GCA_004027165.1 Ctenomys sociabilis | reverse complement strand
TTCTTGACACTGTGCATCAGTCTTTCATTGTTGTTGTTACAAATTCCCACAAACCTGTGATTTCAAGTAACAAAAATCAACCATGTCATGTTTTACTAGGTTAAAAATTTGACAGTGATCTTCCAGGCTTAAATCAAGGACAAGAACAGATAGGAGCATTCTCTGACTCTAAAGACTCATGCTATTACCCTGATTGCATCTGGTTAATCCAGAATGGTCTCCCTGTCAGAGCTCTTGGCTTAACCAATTTTGCAGAGTTACTTTTGCTTATTTAAGGTAAGAATATATTCACAGATTCCTGGGAGTCTGACTTGGGCATCTTTTGAGGTCACTGTTCTGCCTGATATATTCTGAAGAAAGGCAAAAATTTATAAATAATTTGCTACTTACAAAAACATCTTTGCAGCTTTGATTCTAATTTTCTAGTACACATGAGTAATTATAGAATTTCCCATAGTTGCTCAAAGTTATATTACATTTAATGTCAGTGAGATGATATGAAGGTACATTAATTAAGAAACAGGTGTTTTTTTTGCTTTATGTAGTCACAGGGATTTGATCCCTGGCATATTGTGTTGGGCCTGTCTGTGGGGCAAACTGAAACAGCAATTAGGACTGGAATGGTGGCATACACCTGTCATCTCAGCTCTTGGGAGGCTGAACACAGGTGGATCGCTAGCAGTCCAATCCACATAGTGAGACCCTGTAAACCTGGTACTATACTACAGTAAATAAATAGAGTATTTTCATCCAGTGTTTAGATCAGATTACATTCAGAGTATCTAAACACAGCTATTTTAAATTATGTACTAATTTGTTGTGGGAAGAAATAGGTCAAAAAGTTAATTAATATAATAACCATATTCAAGAAAATATGTTTCAAAAATATTAACATCAAAGTTATGTTTAATCACTACCAAAATGTAGTCAGCTTTATTACTATTCCATTACAATTTTCACAATATCACGAGTTATATCAATGACTTTCATGTTCTGATCAAATTTCTCATTATAACTACAGAGTTTTTGACCTGATAAGTTTCAGTTTATACTACCCAAGTGTTTTCAGTCCATGTCAGCATCTTGCTATAAAAAAGATGTGGTTTCCAGTCTTTAATGGATACTTCCTGTGTTATTAAGTATTAACTTGTAGAAGTTGGTGAAAGTTCTGATGTTTCCCTCAAGTAACTTCTTGATTCTTTATAATTCTGTAATCTCACTTCAATGGTTCTACCACTGACATTTGAATTTTATTTGTATAAACCAAATTCAAAGAAACAGCTGTGGAAAATATAAACATAACGTTATGGCACAGTGAGCACAGAAACCAAAGTTTGGGATGCTCAAAAGTAGAGCTAAGCCTAAAAGAGAAAAATGGAAAATGAAAGGTATAACAGATTCTGAGAAAAGGGGTTGGACTTACTTAAAAGGAAAGAGTAAAGAGCCAGTGAGATATCTCAGTGGACTAAGTGCCTGTTTTGTAAAGTGCAGGGACTAGGGTTCAATCCCTGGTCCAGCATGCTGTGCTGGCTCTGCCCACAGGGTACAGTAAGCCAGGGTATAAATCTAGATATGGTGGCCCATGCCTGTAATCGCAGCAATGAGAAAACAGGAGGATGACTATGAGTCCAAAGTGCATAGTGAGATCCTGTATCAAATACATAAATGAAAAAAGAAAAGAGAAAGAGTTATTGAGTTGAGGAGGACAGAAGAGGGAATGAGGAAAAGAGACTTACCTACGCATGTAAGCGGGATGTATGCAAGCAAGATTGATTTGGACAACTGTACTGTGCACTTCTGCTGGTCTACGGAAAGAAACAGCTACTTCTTTAATTGTTTCATCTCCCTTTTAAAATTGTGTTTTCTCTAATTTCTTATGTATTTCATTCTCTGTTCTTGTTTTTTGGATTTTACTGCATATATCTGGTAAAGTGAATAACTGGCTGCAAGGCAACACCATGTATTACAACAAATACTGGGAAACTGATATTTGTTAAGTGAAATTCTGCATCACTTGTAATGTTTTTCAGTTTTAATTCAAATTTGTACTCTCTTTAGAATTTTTTTAAAAAGCACAGCTATAGCTTGCAAGCATCAAACAGAACAACTCAGCGGAGAGTGTCTGCTTAGCATGTTTGAGGCCCTGGATTCAATCACCAGCATCGAATGAATAAATAAATAGTCACTCTTACATTTCAAATGATTTTTAAGAGTTGAAAACTGACATGGTAAATAATACAACCTCAAGTCATTGAGTAGCTTAATGATAATTGCAATGACTAATAAATGCATTTTGTATTTTTGTCAATTTTCAATTAATTACCTAAAAAGAATGACTTAATATTTTCCACTAATATATGTATACCTTCAACATAAGAATTATCTAGTGCTGTACATATTAAAAATATATTTAGATGTTTAACTCATGAATGTTAACTCATAATTTTTTCTGAATCTAATTTGAGTATTTTCTGTATATTAATAGCTTATTAATATTATGAAGACACATAAATGAACAAGACTTCTGGCTTTGACATAAAGGAGTTTACAGTCTAATAAGAGAAAAAAGCATTTTGCATGTGTTTCATGAGCAATATGAATAAAACACTTGTGGGAACCTGACAAATGGTAATATTTTATGAAAGAGAATAAAACTAGAAAAATATTAGTGAAAGTTTTAAAGGTAATAATAACATTTTTGTTGAACTTGGGGGTTATTTTTATCATAAGAGTCTTGTAATAAAAATTACGTAGGTACAAAAGAAAACATCAGGAAGGAATTCAACATGGCTGAGTAAGGGAAGACTCCCACTGGAGTTTCTCAAAGAAAGTAACTAAAACACAGATAACTGAAGAAAGGCAAAGACATACATCCTAAAAAACAGGAAAGCATCAGAGCCTTAAGCAAAGTATGCACACATAGAAGGTAGCAGAACTGAGGCAGGAAAATCACAAATTCAATGTCCTCTGGGCAAAATAAAAAAATGTGAAAAAAATAAACAAACAAAATAGGGATAGGCATATACTTTAGCACAGAACCCTGGGTTCAACCCCCAGCACTTCAAGAAGAAAGAAAAAAGGAAGCAAAAACAGAAAGAAAAGAAAAGAAAAATCTAAGACACATTTTCAGGAAATAAGAAAAGACCCCCAACAAAAGAGTGAGCAGAAAGCATTTGTGATATTAGCACATGTCATGACTCTAGTAAGTCATGTGGAAAACTGAGAACTGTAAGTGTTCTTATATAAAATTATGTAAGAATGGCCAAATGGTGACAGACTTGATATATTTTAAAGTTGGCTCTGAGATTCTTAGCTTGAGGAGTAGAACTTATGACAACATAATAAAATATTCAGTATAGTAGGGCTATTATTTCTAATGAATGGAAGGATGGGTACAGCTTCCATTATGGACAGGAGTGGCTATAATATCCAGTTGAGATAATTAGTAACACAAACCTTGGATTTTGGGGTATTTAGGACAGAATATGTAGGTCTAGATACGATTTTCTAGGTAGAATTATATATGAGGACAATTCTTGCCACCATATAGAAATCAAGAAAGTAGAGACAAATCCGTGGACCAGAAATAGCTTTGAAAGAAATTATGTACATGTTTAGCCATGAAGATAATGCTCAGTAGAGTTCTAGGAACAGCATTCACTTAGCCTGTAAAGTCAGTGTTCTCTAGGGGAGCCCTTCATGTGAGACTGGAGGAAATGAACAGGCTGTGTAAGGAAAAGTAAGCAAAGGGCTACCAGGAACTCCAACTTAAGGGTCCAAAGAAAGAAAAGAATGCAACCACATGAATAGAGATTTTCAGAGAGGTAAAAGGAAAAATCAGAACTACATGCCTGCAATCAGGAGCTATAATAAGTAATATTAAATTCCATGAAATGGTCAAATAAAATACAGAATTTAAAGTGCCTTTTGTTGTACTTAGAAACTAGGAAGTGGTGACTGGTAAGAGTAAGGCCTAAATAGGGTCAAAGATCAGAAGTAAGAGTAGAGCAGGTTAAAAATGATTTAGAAATACTTTATGGACACTATATGTACAAGGTGATTACAAGAAGGTAGTCTCCTTATTTAAAGGGATATTTTACTCCTCTTCTAAACTGTTTTTCTATTGAGATATTTTGACCTTCACTTCCTGGACCCAATGGTGTTCTACATAAGGCATATATTTTTAAATTGATGTATAGACATCAAATTTTTGTCTTACCATACTTAGTTGTCTAAAAATGTATATTTTAGGTGCTGGGGAGATGGCTCAGTGGAATAAGCGCTTCCCTGGCAAGCACAAGGGCTTGAGTTCAATCCCCTGTTCTGAAAAAAAAAGAAAAACCCTAAAAATATATATTTTGCTGATAATTAATTTACATGTCTGCAGAGCTATAATAATTTCTGTTTTAGGGGATTGGTTAACATTTCTTGGAGAGCTGTATTTGGAAGGATTCTGAGATTTCATATCAGTTCAACTCAATAGTACAGAAATATTGCTCACTAATATCTGGGAAATGTGTCATATTTGCCTTGAAAACAAAGACTATATTGTTCTTTTTTTATTTCTAGGACAAATACCAGAATTAATGTCACATAACAAATACATTCTGCCTTTTGCTCTCTCTTGATTTCTGAAGTGAAAATTAAAAATTTTCTACAAATTAAAGGAAAAGATTTTGGAGGTTTCAGTTCATGACAGGCAATCTTCAAGGCAGAAATATTATAGTAGAAAAATGATGGAACATACCTGCTCACTTCAGGAAAGATAGGAAGAAGAGCACTAGGGAAGAGTCCCAAAGAGGAAGGCACCAGGAACCAAATATAGTCCCCTAAGGTCACATTCTTATGACCCATTTAGCTCAGAAGTGCACTTTACTGGTTTCTTGGCAAAGGGTGCCTCTCAAGTCCATCAAGTTGCAAATGTAAAGGCCAGCCAAATAGCTCAGCAGATTAAAGTGCCTGTTCAAGCAGATGCAGTGGCCTGGGTTGGATCTCCAGCATGCAGTGCTGGCCCAGTGCTGGGGTGCACTGAGAGTGTGATTAAGACTGGGCGTGGTGGCACATGCCTGTAATCCCAGCTCTTGGGAAGCTGAACACAGGCAGATCACTATAAATCTGATCTTGATAGTGAGACCCTATGGACTCTGTACTAAAATACCAAAAAAATAAAAATAAATAACTAAAATTTGAAAATGTGGATTAACTCTCCTGGGGACTTCATTCTGTCTTTATATGTATCATCTGGTGAAGGCAATGAATAACTCTTCAATGAATGAATAGACAAATACATGATTATTGCCTGCTACAGCAGATTTTAGCTGCACCTTAATAAATAGGATTCAATTTGACAAGATTAACACAATTCAGCCAGTGTCATGGCATAGTATTTGTGGGCTAGGACACAGATAATTTGCTTTTAAAATAATTTAAGAAAATTTGCAAGTCGCTTCATCCAAAACATTGGATTGAATTAATGTTACATAATAAATAGACTCTGCGTTTTTCTATCACTTGATTTCTGAAATGAAAATTAAATGGGAAGACTGAGAGTTGAATTTCTAAGAAGCACATGATTGCATTCAATATGGTGGTGTTTCAAAGCATGATTTTATCTATCATGATAATGAGGTATAAAGAAAACCTTTCAGAGATAGGACAGAGGAAGAGGTTATGTACAAGGAAGTTATCACAGGTCTTAGGAGAAAATGGGAGCACAGAGCTGTATGTAGCTGAATGGGATGCTCTGGGCAAACGCTGCAGAGAAATAACAACATAAGGTGTCACCATGGTCATTACTGGGGTGGAAGTTGTGGAAAATATGCTTTTCCTTCACCTGTATAAAAGGTCTTGCTTTCTATTTAAAGAAACAGTCAATATGTCTTACTACTGAGTAAAATAAAAGAGAAAGAAATCAAGAGGCATTTAGTACAGTTGGAGATGCTTGCTTAAAGAGGATGTGCTGTGGGAGCACTAACTGGTCCAGTTTTTCTTTTCTTTTTTGTTCCAGACCAGCTTCTGAAAAGTGGAATAGCAGTTATCCTAACAACACGTGAAATGCATACAATATAAGTAAGGTATATCATTTTGTCATTTGAGGTCACGTTAACCTCCTTCAGGAGGGGCCAAGTACTCCCTAAGTTAATCATCACTTACTCTGGAGTTGGTGGCTATTTCAGCCTCAAGTTTTACTCATAACAGGCTGCTGAGATGCTGCATTTGTTTATGGAAGGTCAGACTAACCCAGAGGTCTTTAAGTACTGCAGAATGGGAAAAGTTTGGATTAGTCCACCGTTGTGTATGATTGCGCAATAGATAAGTCGTTTTTTGCCACCATGAATGTCACACTACTCTTAATGTTAAGTGCCCTTTACTGAAATAGTAATCATTCAACTGAATGTAAATAGACTTGCTACACAGACATGTCTTGAAATACACTTTAGAAAACATTTGTTTCAGTGTCTAAAAGGGGCAAACTTCTACCCCGAGAATAGTGTCAAATATTGAGAATACTTTAAGACATATAAGAGTCTTCAGTTATGAAGTTTCACATTTCACTGATTCGTGTCTGAGCAACCAGCGCATGTCTTGGTGCATAGCAGATTGCTGGCCTGAAAATTAACA
Organism: Ctenomys sociabilis; assembly: GCA_004027165.1. Classification (NCBI taxonomy): domain Eukaryota; kingdom Metazoa; phylum Chordata; class Mammalia; order Rodentia; family Ctenomyidae; genus Ctenomys; species Ctenomys sociabilis. The sequence continues at coordinate 60,994 of PVKA01009637.1, read as the reverse complement.
ATTAATTTTATATTAAGGTTGGCAGAATGGGATTGACACAGTCAATAGTGTTAGCAAACAGCATGATTTATATATCATTTTTAATTAAACATGAATTCTTTAAAGTTATTTAAAAATGAACACAATGAATTTGGTCCCTGTATCATAAATATTTTAGCTTGGGTACAATGGGTGCATTTTTATACATGTGTACTTTTTAAGATATTGTCCATCTGTCCCACCTGTCTAAATGTCAATATATGGATCAAAACAAAGATCACAGAGATATATGACCCAAAGGAGATTTTTCAGAACAACCGATAATGGAGCTTAGATGAACTTGATATTTTAAGTGGTCTTTCTCAAAGAACAGTGTGTCATTTAGAAGTAGCCATTCATTTCTTTTCAGCACTAAATGTTCATCAGCTATTATAATTGAAACCCAAAGTAAAGACTTATGACTAAGTAAAATTCAGGGGAAGAGAGAATACTTCTATATGTCAAGCTTAGATGAAGAATCTTCAACTGAAAGGCCACCACTTTTCCCTTAGAAAAACATTTTATTTTTTTTAGCATAGGTCATTCTGGGAACCTCTAGAAAGATATGAGATGATCGGTTTGAAATTGAGCAATTTTAATAAAATCCTGGTATGTTATCTTCAGGTCTGCATTTATAAGAAGGGCAATGTGAGAATTAATATAGCAAAAACATGGATGGAAATATAAATGACAGGAAAATATTTATTCTGATAATTTATGGTTAAATCACAAAGTTGAATGAGGTAAAATAACATAAAGGAATTATACAATAAATATTTAACTTAAAATGTATGAGTAATAATAGTCTACTAAATCTAAGTTATGTTCTGTGAATTATCTCATGAATTTTTTATTTAAGAAATATTAATAGAATATTTGTCAACTTCCAGGCACCAAACTAGGGAACAGGGTGGCATAGGAAGTAAAAAGATGGATTAGATTCTGGCCTCCTGGAGCTCACAGGCCAGTGAGGCTGAGGCTGTCATAAAACAATGCCAGCAGGTTACAAAGGCCACCAGAAGCAATGAAGAATGAGAACTTATCATAAAAAAAGGTGGCTTTCACAGTGAACCCAGAAACTGAGCTTCAGTATTACAGTTGAATCAAAATTTAGTGGGTGAAGGACATTCTCAAGTAAGCGTTGTGGGACGATGGGAATAAATTCCAGATAACTGTTCTGTGGTAGCAGGCAACATGATACATCTAAAAGAACACAAGTGAAAGTCTAGAAGTTGGGACATAGAGCAGAAAGGACTAAATGGCAAAGAAGTTAGTAGAAACAAAAGCATGCCAGGATTTGGTATCTTATTTAGTTATTTATTGTTTTATTTTATTATATTTTATGTATTTGGTACAAGGTCTTGCTATGCAGCTCAGACTCATAGTGATCTTCCTATTTTCAGTCTCCCCAGGGTTGGGATTACAGGTATATGCCACCACGCCCAGTCTCAGAAGCCAGCTTGGTGTCCTCAGGGGAAGGGCTGGCCTGACATGTGGTGTTGGGGATCTAACCTGGGTCCCTGTGTCTACCTAAGCAGGTGTTTAGTCTGCTCAGCTATCTTGCCAGCCCTTGGCATTCATTTAAAGAGAGATTTGAAGGATCGAGGCAATGTAACAAGATTAGCTTACGTTTTCACGAGTTCCCTTCTGCTACAGTGTGGAAAACGAACTCTAACAAAACCAGCATGGATATGGATAACAGCAGTAGGACATGACTGTTTTAGTAACAGGAAAAATATAGATGCTGTAGCTTGGAATTGGACGGCAGCAGTGATGGAGATTGAGTGGAAAGTTCCAAAGGCCATTAGGAAAGAAAATTGAAAGTAACAATTGTGCTGATCAGGGTTTTCATTAAGAACATAGAGAGAAAGCAGCTCTAGAAAAAAAATTCAAAAAATCAAGTAGCTAGAAGAATTGATGGGAAATTAGAAATGTGGAAAACTGGAAAATAATTTGAGGCAAAAGATGGGTGGGTTGCCTGCCCCAAAGACAAAGGCACCTCATAGAAATAGGCTGACAGATTCATTTCTATTATGACCACTGTGGCAATCATTAACTGCTCCTGAACTTTTATACCTTTACATCTTAATCATCAAAATCCTTATTAGAACACTCACTTCCAGGAGCTTAATATGTAGGCTGGTGAGGAAAGCTCATGAATGCAAGCACGAGAATAGCTACCTACTCTTCTATAAAGATACCATAGTCTGTGCCTCTCCTAATGAGACAAGGGTGCTGGATAATCCAGTTGCAATATATGAACCCTTCAGTGTTGGGCTAGGTGTGGCAGGTAGTATGCAAACTACATAAATGATAAATATCATTTGTTATTTCCTAAGATGAGAAATATTGGAAATGTGATGGAGTCCATTTTTTTTCCTGTAAGGAGAGGAACAATGAAATTCTTGCAGGAGTATTTATGAGAAACAAACAAAAAAAAAATGGGAAACACACAAGCGTTCATCCAATGATGAATGAATAAAGTAAATGTGATCAGATAATAATGGAAAACTATCGATGAAAGGAAGGGGAGCTTGTAATTTGCAGCAGTCTTAATGGAATGGAAGACATGATTGTGTGGTACCTTATGATGCTCTATTGTAGAGTAGGGTGGCTACAGGTCGAGATACTGTACTGCATATTTCCAAAAGGCAGTGCAAGGATTTTTAATGATTTTATGACAAAGAAGCTGTAAATATTTAAGATAGATATATTTATACCAACTATAATGTCACAAGTTTATGCATACAGCCCATATGCTGTTACACTCTTTATTGTGTCAATTATAAAATTAAAAAAAAATACTCAGAGCTCATAGATGGCATAGTTCAAACATTGAAGAGTTGCAGCAAGTAATGTTGTCTTATTAAATTCTTTTGATTGCTACAAAGATTTTTTTTAGGTTTTTTCAAACACCTCCCAACGGTGTTCCAATGTGCCTGAAGTTTGGCACATAGTGGGTACTCCACCGCTCTTGACTACTTCATGTAGTTAAGGTATTCCAATGTAACAGACATATCTTAAGAAATTCCAATGTCACAGCTATACAAACCTCCATCTTAGCATGCTGCGGCTCAGAGGTAGGTCTGGGCATTATGTTTTAGGTTGCTCCAGCTCTATCAGTCTGCATGCTGCTTGTTGGCAGGCTTTCTTTCCTACATTTCCTATTATTTGTTTTTGAAGAATGTTGTGATCTCAGTCTCTAATCATTTGATGTGTTTCTGGTCCATGGATTTTTTTTTTTTTTTTTTTTTTTTTTTTGTGGCATGGCTGGTGTGGCATATGGTGCCAGGAATCGAAGTGCTGTCCTGGGCACTTGCATAATATTTCCTAAGCAGGCTTTTTAGACCACTGAGCTATCTCGCCGGCCCCTGGTCCACAGGTTTTTAATTGACATTATTACCTGGTTTTTCCCTTTGACATTATCTGATATGTAGGCACAGTGCTGTGGACAGAGCTTGTGATGGCTCAGCTCTTGCCCAAGCTACCATGTGTTTTCTCTGCACTCATCTTTGTTTCTACCTTGATCCCTCTTCCCTCCTTTGCCCTGACTCTGAACCCAGCAGTGTCAGTAGATGACATAGAGATTTCCTGATTAGCATGTGAAGAGACGTCCTCACATCGGAAAGGCAGAGAGGGTGTGGCATCAGGGTGTTTCCTTAGCAGTGATGAAGAGCATCTCCGGCAATTTTTTAATGTTTAGCTACTCAATTATTTGTGTCATGTTTCTTTACAAAATTTTACTCTTTGTTATAATGCATAATGAAATAGCACAGATTGTATCTTTAATAGTGTCAGAAAAACTATCTATATGCAGAAATTCAAATCTAGACCTATATCTCTCTTCACTTATTAAGCAAAAATCAAAATAGATCAGAAAACTAAAACAGTGACACCAAGCTTGCTGGAAGACGTTATAGGTAAAACTCTTAAAGTGATAGGTATAGCTAAGGATGTTCTGAAAAGAACCCCGATTTTTCAAGATTGCAATCTTCAGAATGTTTTGAGCAATGCAGTTGCTTAAGAAAGACTGTCTTCCAATGCATGACATAGGAGTCCTTTCTTTTTACTTAGATATTTAATTTCTTTCAACGAACAATGTTTAATAGTCTTTATGGTACAGATCTAATATTTCTTTGTATAAATTTATTAATATATGATTTATTTTTTAATTTTATTGAAGAACAAATAACAATGAGAGTTTCAAATCAAGTTAGCATGACAGATTCAATGATCAATCCATTGCCTGTTGTTTTTGTAGTGGTTTTTTGTCATACAAGGTGAATTCTTGATATTCTACCTACAAGCACCACTAGAACAGATGTCTCTAATCAATGAATTAAGAGAATGTAGCTGTATAATTATCTTAATTTTTAAAGCTCAATTATACTACAGTTTTAATAATTAATACTTTCTGCCTCATTACCTTCTTAGTGGTGGTCCATAGTATAAGAAGCTGACAGAATATCCTGTCCAAACACTACTAGTACAAATCATGCTTCTCATAGAATTATACAGAAGTACTGAATATTTATCCTAACTGTACTGTTTATACAAACACAGAATGGTTCTTCCTTTATATCTGTTTTTTTTTGTTTAGTCCTGTCAAAGATGGGCATTCCATTGTCATTCAATTGTTACAGGTTAAGATCAAGCAAACACAGTCCAGCTGTCCACAATAATAGTGGGTTATCTGAAGAAGTTGTTGACTAGAGTCATTTATAGTTCTGCTTATTATTATGGCTTTATTTTATATACCTGATTTTTATACTTTTCTGCTGGATGGTTAACACTGAGATAAAGCAAGTCCTATATAACAAAAAAATGTAGATTTTGTATCCAATGAGGTCAGTCAAGTTCCCTCAGGGTTTATCCTGTACCCCTCTACCTCCATCTGTAGATTCTTTGTCAGTATCAGCCATGTGGATGAGTCAGAGCCATTGGTTGACCAGTTTTCTCTCTGAGAAAGCCTGAGAGAAAATTTTCTCTCCATGTGACTCTCCTTAGGCACACTATAGATCATCTATCACATTCCTCCATGGCTCCATAATCTCCTTGATCAGAAAACTTGGGGCACAACTAAGTTCCTGATGTTACAGTACAGGTTTTCCTATGTTCTGAGTCTGCACTGACCTTGAAAGGCTATGGCCAAAATGTTGGCTGATCTTGTAGCCCTTCCACTTCTCCAATTTTTGGTCTGTGAGCTTAGGTTGTTAATCATCGAAAAGAGAAGCTGATTAGTTCCCTGCAACATATGCATTTCATTTTACCATATCTGACTAAATTCTTTTTAGCTGTTGTTATACATTTCTATTTCTTCTTTTGATTTCTTATACTAGGGAGACTATATGATATTTGCACATGTGTGTCTGGTTTATTTCACTTATGAGTGTATGTTGAATTGGCATCCATTTCAATATAAATGCTTCAAGTTTATCATTATAGCTGAGTAATATTCCATTGTATAGAAATAACACATCTTTTTCAACCATTTCTCATGTGATGGGCATCTTAGTTGTTTCCAATACTTTGCTATCACAAATTGTGCTGCTATAAACATAGGTACACATATATCACTATGATACAATGTTTTCAGTTCCTCTGGGAAAATTCCCAGTAGGGGGAGAGCCGACTTGAATGGGATTTCCAGTCCTACTTTTGTGAGGAGTCTCCACACTGATCTCCACAATAGTTGCACCAGTCTACATTCCCACCAGCAGTGAAGAGGTATTCCCTTTTGCCCACATACTCTACATCATTTGTTGTTGGTTGATTTCTTTATCATAGCCATTCCTTCTGGAGTGAGATGATATCTCAGTGTTGTTTGAACTTGTATTTCATGGATGGCTAGCGATGTGGAGCATTTTTTCATATAATTATTTGCTTCTTTAAATTTGTCCTCTGAAAAGTGTGTATTTATCTCAGATGCCCATTTCTGGATTGGGTCTTTAAATGTGAGGGCCTTAATATATCTTAGTTCTTTATATGTTGTAGAGAGGAAACCTTTGTCTGAGTGCTTATTAGTTAGGAATTTTTCCAAATTTGTCTGTTGTTTTTTCACCTTGTTGACAATTACTTTTGAAGTACAGAATCTTCTCAAGAAGAATTCATCCCAGTTGTTAATTCTTTCAAGTATTTCCCGTGCGAATACATGTTTGTTCATGAACTCTTTGCCAACACCTGTGTTCAAGGATTCCTCCTAATTTCTCTTCCAGGAAATTGAGTGTTTCTGTTTTAATGTTTAGATCATTAATCCATTTTGACTTAGCTTCATGCATGGTGATAGACATGGGTCAAATTTTAGTTTTTGGCATGTAGAAAGCCATGTTTTCCAGCACCATTTTTTAAAGAGACTATCTTACTTCCTGTAAGCGAGTTTGGCCCCTTTGTCAAAGATCAGTTGGCTGAGTGTATTCGAAGAAGCCTCTGCATCTTCTAATCTATTCCATTGATCCTCAGGTCTATTTTATTGCCAATAGCATGTTGATTTTATCACAGTGGCTTTGTAGCATAATTTTAGTTCAAGAATTGTGATGCTTCCTGCCCTGTCTTTGTTGGCAAGGATTACCTTTGTTATTCTAGGTCTTTTCTGGCTCCAAATAAATTTTAGGATTGATTTTTCTAGGTCTGAGAGATATGTTTGTTGCAGTTTGATAGGAATTGCATTAAATCTATACAACAATTTTTGGAGTATAGCCATCTTCACGATGTTGGTTCTTCCTATCCAGGAGCAGGGAATATCTTTCCGTTTTCTGAAATCCTCTATGATTTCTTTTCTTAGGGTGTTATAATTTTCTATGAAAAGATCTTTGACTTCCTTGGTTAAGTGAATTCCATGGTATTTAATTTTCCGTGGTGCAATTATAAAATGTAGTGTTTCTATAGTTTCCTTTCAGTGTGTTTGTTTTCCGTGTAGAGGAATGCTATTGACTTTTGAGTATTGACTTTGTATCCTGCTATGCTACTGAATTTGTGTATCAATTTTAGTAGCTTCTTAGTTGAGTTTTTTGGGTCTTCCAAGTAAAGTATCATGTCATCTGCAAATAGTGATAATTTAACTTCTTTACCTATTCTTATTCCTTTCGTTTCTCCCTCTTTTCTAATGGCTGTTGCTAATGATTCCAAAACTATATTGAATAGGAGGTTCAATAGAGCATATCCTTGTCTTATTCCTGATTTAAGAGTAAAAGATTTCAGTTCTTCCCCCTTTGGAATTATGTTAGCCATTGGGTTGTCATAGATGGCTTTTATCAAATTGAGGTAGAGGCCATCTATTCCAATTTTTCAAAGCTGGTTCTTTGAAAGACTAAATAAAGTTGATAAGCCCCTAGCTAACCTCATCATGAGTGAGTGCTGAAATTTGTTAAAAGCTTTTTCTGCATCAATTAAGATGATCATGTGTTTTTTAGATTTCAGTCTATTAATATAGTGTATTACATTTATAGATTTTCAAATATTGAACCATCTTTGCATCCCTGGGATGAATCCTACCTGGTAATGGTGTATGATCTTTTTGGTGATTTTCTGTGTTCTATTTGCTAGGCTTTTATTGGGGATATTTGCATCTATGTTCATGAGGGAGATTGGCCAGTAGTTCCCTTTTTTTGTTGTGTCTTTCCCTGATTTTGGAATCAGTATAATACTTGCCTCCAGAAATGATTTTGGGAGGACTGCTTCCATTTCAATTTCATGGAAGAGTTTGAGGAGTGTAGAGATTAGATCTTCTATAAATTTCTTATAAAATTTATCTGTGAATCCATCAGGACCTGGAATTTTCTTTGCCAGCAGGTTTTTTATTACTTTTTGTATTCCATTGGCTATTATTGGATTACTGAGAGTTGTTAAGTCTTCTTGATTCATTTTTGGTAATTTGTACATTTTGAGCAATCTGTCCACTTCTGTCCAATCTGTGTCTTCTATTCTGTGGGTGAAAAGACTCTCAAAGTAGCTATTGATAATCTTCTGAATTTCCAGAGTCTGGGGTGATTTCATGCTTTTAATTCCTTACTGCTTGTATTTGAACTTTTTATTTCCTCTTTTTGATGAGGTTAGCTAGGGGCTTATCAACTTTATTTAGTCTTTCAAAGAACCAGCTTTTGATTTGTAGATTCTTTGAAGTGTTTTCTTCATCTCAATTGAATTAACTTCTGCTCTAATTTTTATGATTTCTTTGAATCCTTTGTCCCTTGGTTTGATTTGCTCTTCCTTTTCTAGATGTCAGAGGTACACCATTAGGGTGTTTATTTGTTCCTGTTATGTTTTCCCAATGTGTGAGTTCATAGCTATGATCTTCCCTCTGAGAACTGCTTTCATCGCATCCCATAAATTCCAATAAGGTGTGGTTGAAACTTCATTGAATTGTAGATATTGTTGAATTTCTTGTTTAATTTCTTCTGTGACCCATTGATTGCTGAGTAGAGTGTTGTTTAATTTCCATGAATTTAGTGGGTTTTTCTGGTTTCTTTTGTCATTTATTTCCAGTTTCATTGCACTGTGATCAGATAATATGCATGGGATAATTTCTGTTTTCCTGCAGACATTTAAGCATGACCTCTGGACTAGTATATGGTCTATTTTAGAGAATGACCTGTGTGCAGCTGAAAAATAAATGTATATTCAGCTGTGGTTGGGTGGAACACTCTGTATATGTCCACCAGGTCTATTTGTTGGAAGCTCTGGTTCGGTTCTTCTAATTCTTTGCTAAGTTTTTGTCTGGTCACTCTATCTTTTTGAGGTAAGGGGTGGTTAAGGTCTACTGTTAAGATTGTGGTCTTGGATATTAGATTTTTTATGTCCATTAAGATTTGTCTTACATAGTTGGGTGCTCTTGTGTTTAGTGCATAGATATTTATGAGTGTTACTTCTTGCTCTTGAATTTTTCCCCTTACCAATATATGATGGCCTTCTTTGTGTCATTTGATCATTCTTGGTTTGAAGTTGAGACTGTCTGAGAACAGAATTGCTACTCCTGCTTCTTTCTGAAGTGCTGGGGCATATAGTATTGTTTTCCATCCTTTGACTTTAAGCCTATGGATGTCTTTTGGATTTAAGTGTGTTTCTTGTGTTCACCAAATTGTTGGATTTTGTTTCATAATCCACTGTGTCAGTTTATTTCTCTTAATTGGTGAATTGAGTCCATTTACATTGATAGTTATAATTGAAATGTGTTGACTTATGATTGTCATGATATTTACCTGCTGTTGTTTACTCCTTTTTATCCTGTGTTTAATTGTTTGCACTGTTTAGTGGGTTCCTTTTGTTCTCTTTTGTGGAGTTCTGGTCATTGTGCTCTTTCTCTAGAACATCTTTCAGTAGCCTGTGAAGGGATGGCCTTGTCATCATGGAATTGTTTAGTTGTTCTTTATCATGGAAGTATTCCACTTCTCCATCAAACTTGAAAGAGAGTTTTGCAGGGTATAATAGTCTGGGCTGGAATTTCATACAGGACTTGAAGAACTCTCCTCCATGCTCTCCTTGCCTTCATGGTTTGTGTAGAGAAGTCGGCTATAATTCTGATCAGTTTTCCTTTGAATATGATCTGCTTCTTTTCTCTAGCAGCTTTTGGTATATTATTCTTGTGTTGGATTTCTGGGATCTTTACTATTATATGTCTTGGTGTGTTTTTACTTGGGTTGAAGTTATTTGGTGTTCTGTCTGCTTTGATTACCTGAATTGGATTGTTTTTCTGCTATTAGTTCTGCCCATATTCTCTTTATATCATTTTTATTGACTCCTTCATTCTTATTGATGCCAATTAATCTCAAATTGTTCACCTTTGCATCATCTTGCAGGCACTGGATTACTTTTTCCTGTATCATCTTTGTTTTTAAGAGATCCTTTTTTTAGCTTTTCTCTAGCTGTGCCAGCATGCTCAAGATCTGAAACTCTGTCTTCGCTTTCACTCAAACAGATTTGTAGACTGTGATTGACATTCTAAGTTCTTCCAGGAATCCATCGTATTTCTGATCTCCTCTATTTTTTTTTTTTAATCAAAGTCTTCTTTAGAGGTAGCTATTAATTCTTTTTCTACAGAGTTTCTTCCAAATTGGATTTCTTCTATATATTTCTGGAATTGATTTTCTACTTCAGATACTATTTCAAAGAATACCTGTTTCATTTTGGAAATTATTTATGCTATGAGTCCTCTTTACCTTTCTGCTGTTGTTTCTTTGCTTCTGTCTCTGTTAATTCATTCATTTCATATGAGCTAGTGTTCTCTGCAGTTATTGGTGGACTTGAGGCCTGAGATTGCCTTTACTCCTTGTCTTTGCCATTTACATAGCAGTGACCTCTGACCTTTGGTGTAGAGCTTTAGTGCAGTTACGACCTTAGCACATTATGAGATTTGGGTGACAGTCTATTAAGTCTGAGATTTTCCAGTTATTCCTGCCTGCATGTAGCTGTTGTGTTCAGTTCCTTTTTGGTGCAGCTTTTCACGCACTCACCAGGCCGGGTGAGGATGCTTCGTTTGGCGGGAGATTCGGAAAAATTCTCACTTGCTCGGAGAACTTGGGGGCAGGGACTCCGCGTAGCTGCCAGGGAAGTCAGTCTGGGGTGTCTCAAGCCAACTGCTTGCTCGCTGGAAGGTCTTGGGGATGGTTGCTCTGGATGGCGCAGCACAAGCGCGGGGTTGGGGGGCAGCCAAAGGCTCTCCCAAACACTCAGAAAACCGGGCTCGCGTGGATCTGGTGGCGGGAGATTTGGAAAAATTCTCACTTGCTTGGCGGGCTTGTGGGCAGGGGCTCCGCGGAGTTGCTGGGTAAGTTGGTCTATAATTTATTTTTGGATTATAATAAAAACAGAATTATTACCTGTTTTACTTACAGATTTTCCATCTTTAATGTGTAAGTGTAAAATAATATTTTTACCTTGTTTATGTGTACCATAACTTTACTAAATTCATTTTTTATCTTTAATAGCTTTAAATGAAATTTTTAGGGCTTTCTCTTTATAAGACAATACCAAATTTACATAGAGATAATTTCACCTTTTGTTCTCCAGTTAGTCTAATTTTATATATTTTTCTATTGACTCTCTGCTCTGACTAGAACCTCAGTAAAATATTCACTAGAAGGGGCAAAGAGATACTTTCATGTCTTTTTCTGATCTTGTATAAAAATATTTCATTTTTAATAAGTTTATGTCTTATTTTAATGAAATGTTTTTGGAGCATTGGTGTATCTCATTTTGGAACTGATACCTAAATCATTTGAAGACATGTAGTTGTGTTGGTCAGTTTTCTGTTACTGTGACAAATACTTGAGACAATCTATTCACAAACCATGAAAGTTCATTTGGACTTACAGTGCCAGGCGTTTCAGTCTGTGATGGGCTCGCCTGCTGCTTTTGACTCTTTGGTGAGGCAGCTTCCTATGGAAGGCAGTGCCTGGTGCAGCAAAGTGATTCATCTCCTACTGAGAAGTTATCAAGAGCAAACCTAAAGGAAGGGTCTAGAGTTGCTCATATCTCTTCATATCCCTTCCAGTGAGTTCCACCTCCTAATACCATTTCCTCATAGCACCAAGCTGAGCTATGACTTATCACCTGGCTCTTCGGAGGACATTTAAGATCTAAAGGAGAGCAATATCAAAGTTTTGAATTGACTAAAAGTGGAAAGCAGCTCAACTTCTACTTATCTCTCTGATTTTCTTCCTTTTCAATTCTATTTTATAATTATAGTGATGAAAGAAGAAAGTTCACCTGACAGTGTGAAACACCCTACCTGAAAAACGAAGCTGATAGAATTCTTCTTCCTTATATCTGCCTTATAAGAAATGCTAAATTCTTCAAGGAGAAAGACAATGACGCTAGCTAGTATCATGAAAACATTTGAAAGCATACAACTCAGTAATGGAAGTATGTAGTCAAATTAAATAATATTGAATAATATGATAGTATAGAAATCATATATAGTGCCAGTATACAAACTAAAAGACAAAAAATAATAAATGTAATTCCAGACACAGCAATTTATTGGCTAGTTCCAAAAATATAAAAACAATATCCAGAGTATACTGAGTGACATGTGCTTTTAGTCCCAACTAACTTAGGCTGAGACAAAAGGATTGCTGAAGCCTTTGAGTTAAATATCAGTCTGAGAAACACAGAGTGCACACACCTCAGAGGTAAATGGCTAAATATGTATACATTCATTGAAATGTTCAATTGAATTCTATTATAAGAGGCTCCATTCAGTTTTTGAGAAACATAGAGTCAAAGTCAAGAGACTGAAAAAGACATTCTTCATAAATTGAAATTAAAATAGAATTAAGGGTAGTTATGCTTATGTCAGACAAAACAGACTCTGAAAAATTTATAAAAGAAAAACAAGGTAAGTATATAATGATAAAAGTCTCAAAAAGATATAACAATTATAAATACCTATACAGATATAGATTTAAGATATTGGGATACATACAGAATAGATGACAGATATGGGGATAGATAGATAGATAGATATACATTCCATAAATATATACAACCTGATAATGCATATTAAAATTCCTGAAAGGGAAATAGTATAACAATTGTGGGAAATTTCAGTATTGTAGTGTAAAAGTGGACAGATGATCTAGCCTTGAAGTCAATGATGAAAACTAGAGTTGAATGCATTGTAGACTAATGTACCTCATAGACTTACATACAATATTTTGTCTAATGGCCATAGATATGTTCTTTGTAAGCCCATGTGGGATAGTGTTTGGGATATGCCATATGTGAAGCCATAAAGCAAGTCTTAATAAACTTAAGAGAGCTAAATTGTATTTTTGCAATTCCTATGATGTATTTGAAACTATAATCAAAAATAACAAAAAACCTTGAAAATTCACAAATGTGGAAATTAAACAATATAATCCTAACAATTATCAGGTTAAAGAAGTCAAGAAAGATGTGTGAAAGTATTCTAAGACAAATGAAAGTTGAAATATAACACATCAAAACTTATAGGACTTTACAAGGCAGTTCTAGGAGAAAAATCTATAGTAATAGATCCTTACATGAAAAAGAAAGATCTCAATGAAAAAGCAAATTGCACACCTCAAGAAGTAGAAAAATCTTAATCCAGTGTTATAAAAGGTAGAAAATATAAGGGAAAGAAAAAAAAAACTAAGAGTCTAAAAAAACAATAGAGAAAAGCAATAAGACTGTGTTAGATTTTTAAAAATAAAAGCAAATTTAAAATCTTTAAACTTAGAAAACAGATTTACATAAACAAAAAAATGAAGGGATATCATAATTGGTACTAGATTTAAATTTATAGTACAATAGAAATATACAGTATGATAATAGACTATTACAAAGAATTATATGTCAACAAATTAGATAACAGAAGAAACTTCAGTGCTTTCATTGGGAATGTAAATTTCTATAGATCCAAAAAGGATAACAAAAGAAGTTACAAATTATTAAAAATTGTACTAATATATATTTGTGTGTGTTAAAAGGAAATGAGATCAACCGCCAAAGACATGCTTTCGCTCTCATGTTAATTGTGCATTATTTATGATATTCAAGTTAGAGAAGCAAAGTAAATGTCCATTCTTATAGTTTGAGTCTGTAGAAATCTGTGCTACAGAAGTTTATAGATTGCAAGCTTCATCTTCACTATGGCAGTGCTGAGCAGTTGGGCTTAACAGAGTATGTTTCAGATCGTAGTGTTACTTCCCTCCTGAGTGGCTTCGTGTAATTTTTATAGGAATGAATTGGCTATCGCAAAAGTAGTTTGTTACAGTGTCCAATCTACTTTGTTCCTTCCTATTCACAAGGCCATATTTACATTTTTATCATGTTATGAAGCAGCCAAAAGCTGCTTCTGGTTAGAACAAGAAGCCAGCCAGTTGCCATAACCATACACTTGGATGTTTCAGTCTCCAGAAACATGAACTAAAATAAATTCCCTTCTTCACAAATCATCCAGCCTCAGGTATTCTGTTATAGCACAGAAAATGAACTAAGACATTCACTGATGGGAGGAATTGATAACAAAAATGTGAGGTGATTAATTCATATTCATATATTGAGTCATAAAAAATATAAAGAATGTAGTATGTTTCAACATGGGTAAAAGACTCTCTTCCAATGAACATGTTTAGATCTTTTATGGAAGATGTGCTGTTGAGTGCATTTGAAGATACTTCTCCATTCCTGTTCTATTCCACTGATCCTCAGTTCTGTTTCCTTGCCAATACCAAGTTGATTTTATCACAGTAGCTTTGTAGTATATTTCAGGATAGTTTCTAATGCTCTTTGATTTTCTTTTGTTTATCAGGATTTTTTTTTTTTTTTTTTTTTTTTTTTTTTTTTTTTTTTTTTTTTTTTTTTTTTTTTTTTTTTTTTTTTTTTTTTTTTTTTTTTTTTTTTTTTGCTATTCTAGGTCTCTGCTGAATCCATAAAAATTTTAGTAACCTTTTCTCTTGTTCTTGGAGATATGATAATGACACTTTGATCATGACTGCATTAAATCTGGATAGCAGTTTTGGGAGTATAGCTATTTTCATTATGTTAGTTCTTCATATCCATGAGTAAGGGATATTGTGCCACTTTTCTGATATCTTCTTTGATCTCCCTTTTTAGAGTACTGTAGTTTTTGATATATATATCCTTCACTTCTTTTGTTAGATTGATTCCTAGGTATTTCGTTATTTTGCATGCTATTGTGAAGGGTGTGTTTTCCCTAACTTCTGTCTCTGTGAGTTTGTTGTTTGTTTGCAGGAATGCTATTGATTTTTGAATGTTGACATTGTATCTAGCTACATTATAGGATTTTCTTATTAAATCTATAAGTCTTAGGGCCGGCTAAATAACTCAGCAGATTACAGAACCTACAAGCAGGTGCAGGGCCCGAGGTTTCCATCCCCCAGCCTGCCATGCCAGCCTTACCCCCGGGGAGCACTGAGACAGCAATTGAGACTGGGCATGGTGGTGTGCGCCTGTAATCCCAGATCTTGGGAGGCTATAAACAGCGATTCACTCCAAGTCTGATCTAGTAGTGAGATCCTGAATATCCTGTAGACCCTTCCCTAAAATGCAAAATAAACAAATAAATAAAAGTCGATAAGTATTTTAGTGAGCTTTTGGGATATTCTATGTAGAATATAATATCAAATAGTGTTAATTTCATTTTTTCTTTTCCTATCCTTATTTGTTCTCTCTCTCTCTCTCTCTCTCTCTCATCTGTCTCATTCAGTTGCTCCTGCAGTTTTCAGAGCTAGATGACAAAAAAGGTGATAGAGGTCAGGGAGATGACTCAGTAGACCTCAGTTCAATCCCTAGTTCTGCCAAAAAAAAAAAAAAATAGATACTGAATACTCTTGTCTTATTTCTGAGTTTAAAGTGAAAGCTTTCAGTTTTTGGCCATTTGATATGACATTAACTGTTGCTTTGACACAGACAAAGTTTATCAGATTAAGATAAAGACCCTTGGTTTCAGTTTTCTGTACATTTTTCATCGTGGGTTTTAGACTTTGTCCAAAGCTTTGTCTGCATCTATTGAGGTGATTATGTGATTTTTGTCTTTGGTTCTATTAATGTGGTGTATGACATGTATTAATTTGTGTATGTTGAAGCACTCTTGCATTTCTGGGATGAATCCTACTTGGTCATGGCATGTAATATTCTGGATGATTTTCTGTATTCTGTTTATAAGTATCTTACTGAGGATTTTTTGCATCTAAGATCATTAGGGAAAGAATTCATGAACAAAACCCAGACCATATGGGAAAGAAGACAAAGAATCAACAAACAGGATCTCACCTTATTAGAAAGCTTTTGTATAAGGAAAGAAATTACCAAAAGAGTGGAAATAAATATATGTCAAATAAATATATGAAAACGGGTTTAACAGCATTGATTATTCAAGAGCTGTAAGTCAAAACAACACTGAAATTCCATCTCACTCCAGAAAGAATAGGTGTGATTATGAAATGAACCAATAACAAATACCAGTGGGTTGTTGGGGAAAAGGGAAATCTGCACCATTTGTAGTAACTAGATGTTGGAAACCACCAAAATGCCCATCAAGTGAAGTATGGATAAAATAACTATGGTTATTTATACGTTACAATACTTCTCATCCATAAAGAAGGGTAAACTGAAATGTTTTAGGTGACTGGATGCAACTGGAGACCATGCTCAGAAGTGAAATTAATTAGACTCACTTTTGCAGATAACACCTTGTCTCACTAGTGTAAGCAACTGAATGAGAAAGAAGTTCCAAAATGTACAGTAAATATTGGGAATATTGAAGAAATTGTCCCCCAAAAAGAGAAAATCTATGATAGGGAAATGGAGAAAGGCAGGGAGGGAAAATGGGAAAATATGTGCATCAAATAATTAAGATAGTGATACAGCCAGAATCCTTTTATGCAGTGATAAAACAGGTTTGTGCTGATACTGTTTGGACAAGAATTCATTCCTATATCTTGTACTCTAAACAATTATTATGAATATAACAACATACAATGTATTAATTATGGTTACTACTCTACTAGCCCGTTATGAAATTGTGTTTTATTTTTATTTTTAAAATTAAAAAAGAACCTACTGTTTGAGAATATTACATTACAAGAAAAATTTTAACACATCTTGGAATATATGGCTTAATTTGTTTTGCGTTGGTTTCCAAACTTAATATACTAAATAACTGACACTATTGTTCTGAGATGTATATTCCTATTTCAAATATTACAGTGCATTTCAATACAGTGAAACCTAATTTTTCTTGTTTTGCATGAAACATGTAATACTGTTACACCTGGGTTCTCTGAAACACATCTTTAAAATATAATTGTGTAAAGGCATTCTATGCTGGAAGAAAATAGCTTCAGATATGTCAAAAGCAGGTTTTGCTATTCTTCACCTAGTAATGTCCCAGAATAACAGTGGATTCTACAGTGAGGTGAACTATTTACCCCTCTGTTCTATACAGATATCTTACTAAAAACTCAAACTGATACTGAATATTACTGGTCATAAATTCTTGGACTATCTCCATTTACATGAATGTGATTTAGATTTTATAGTGTTAGGATCTGGAATTCTGAATCTACTTGTTTATTGCACAACAGTCAGCTCAGATTGATTAAGATCAATATAAAGTCAGGGCTCACACAATGCTGATTGCTGTTCACTTTATAAAAGGCTTGATTTAATATCAAACTCTTTAATCATTGCAGTTTACAATAACACACAACTGAAGTATATCAATAGAATTCTCAAAATTATAGCAGGAAGAGCAAGGGCCCCTAATTTCTTTTATCTGTAGAACAATGAATGAATTTAAGTACAAATTATTATATGTCATGGAATTTTTCTCTTCTCAAATTCCAGTATGTTGAACAAAGATAATATTCATATGTTATTTTAAACTCTCTACTGTGGACCATAGGAATTACTGGGATCATAGGAGTTACTGAGTTTGAGCAAACAGAGTCTGGCAAGGGCGTCGTGTATGCCATGTCTCATTGGAATATCCAATTTGCATTCCCATAAGGTATATTATTGGATTAAGTTTTTGTTTCTAGTGTTACTTAGGTGTGTGGGGGTTATGTCATGTTCATTGTTGTTCCACGTGTTTACTAGGCTATTACTCTTGTATATTTGTTTATTCATTCACTTTGCTTCAATAGATGTCTCAGTTCTTTCCTTGTCTCAGATCTTTATGTACTTTCTTCACATCAAGCCCATGAGATATGGGCTTGATGTAATAAAGCTCATTTTAATAAAAATATTAAAATATTTTTATTCTTTTTTTCCAAACATGCAAACTCTTCCTCACAAGTTTTGAAATTTGCCCTAACCAGTTCAGTCTGTCACTCCTATTTTAGCAAATATAATTGCTCCACCCTCCCCATCCAAGGTGTATAGTTCTTCTGTATCTTACTTAGCTTATTCTCTTTCCTAAAGTCAAATTCTGATAACCACACAGCTTTTCTTAACCACAGAGTGACCCCCCTTTCTCATATATATCATCCTTGCTCCCAACAACTATTTTCTGAAGACTTTCAAATGTAAACTTTCAGCTCAACTAATAGTCTGCAGTAAACCCACATCAATGTTTTCTCCTCATCTGCCACTCTTCTCCCTCTCAAGCTTCCCCCTTAGCTCCTCACACTATTCACCTAACCATCTCCCACTCTCCCCACCCCACTCACCTACTTCACTGGAGAAAAGCCACAAACAGTAAACTGTCATAGTGTGCATATAAAATAGACAGTGAGGAAGAGTATCTGCATGGACCAACATACAGAAGAGTTGCAGTATTGAATGTGGGTGCTGCTACAAATAGAAGCAGTTCTTTCACAGAGGTGCCATCACCTAAATGTTCTGAAGTTCACAACTTGTCATAGATTTCCAGGAATGCTAGAGAGGACTTGATACTTGCCCTGCTGGGTTTTGACTTGCTTTGGTTCCATTCTTTTGTATTCCTCTACTTGCACCTTTTGGGATGATAATGTGTATGTTTTCCCTGAAAATTGGAGTGTTTAACTTTCTTTTCACTTTTGTTTTTATTTCTTTTTATTTTATTAAAATACAAATGTCAATCAGACAGTTTCAAGACATCTTAACCATATACATTCAATGAATTAATACATTGCAAACTGTTGTCATAACGTTTTGGTACTGTACAAGGTGCATACATGATATTATATTTACAGATACTATTTTAGCAGATATCTCTTATCGTGAATTAAGAGTGTAGCTGCTTACTTATCTTATTTTTTTATACGTGAATTATATCAAAAATTCAATAATTATTTTCCTAGTGGATGACCGTAGTACTAGAAGCCGACATAATATCATGTCCAACCACCATTAGTGCAGATCTTGCCTCTCATAGAATTATGTAGAAGCACAGCGTTATCAATCCCAACTGTACTGTCTATACACACACATCATGATTTTTTTCTTTCTACACCCCTTCCTTTGTCTACACCTGTCAAAAGTGGGCACTCCATTGACATTCAACTACCTTAGGTGCTTGAACTTGACAACACAATCCAACACCGTCCAGCATTCTACAACCATAGTGAGTTACTCAAAGAAATTGTCAACCGTAGCCATTTACAGCTCAGCTTAATATTGTGGCCTCACGATATATACTTCATTTTTATACTTTTCTGCTGGATGGTTAAGACCTAGGTAGATCAAGACTTATATACCAACACATATATTTCCTATGTGGTCAGTGGAGTCCTCTCAGGGTTTATGTTGTAGCCCTGTACATTATTCTGTAGTTCCTTTGTCTGTGTCATCCATGTGGATGAGTCACAGCCAATGCTTTACCAGTATGCTCTCTTTGAGAGCTTGAGAGAAAGTTTTCTCTACATGTGACTCTCCCCAGGCACACTTTAGAACTTCAATCTCTTTCCTCTGTGGCTCCATAATCTCCTTGTTCAGAAAATTTGGAGCTCACCTGAGTTTCATGATGTTGCAGTACAGGTTCTCCTATGTCCTGAGTCTTCGCTGACCTTGAAAGGATAGGACCAAAATGTTGGCTGGCCTTGTGGCTCTTCTATTTCTCCAACTCTGACTTGTGATCTTAAGTTGTTAACCATCCAGAAGAAAACCTGATTAGTATCCTGCAGCATATGCCATTCACTTTGCTTATCTGACTCAATTGATTTTACTTGTTGTACGTTACCTTTCGTATTTCTGCTTTTCACTTGTTATACTAGGGAGACTATACGATATTTACACATGTGTGTCTGGTTTATTTCACTTATGAGTATATGTTCAAGGGGCATCCACTTCAGTATAAATGCTTCAAACTTATCATTCTTAATAGCTGAGTAATACTCCATTATATAGAAATACCACATCTTTTTCAACCATTCCTCATGTGATGGACATCTTGGTTGTTTCCAAGATTTTGCTATCACACGTTGCGCTGCTATAAACATAGGTACACATATATCTCTATGATACAATGTATCCAGATCCTTTGGGAAAATTCCCAGTAGGGGGATAGCCGGCTTGAATGGGATTTCTAGTCCTACTGTTTTGAGGAGTCTCCACACTGACCTCCACAATGGTTGTACCAGTCTACATTCCCACCAGCAGTGGAGAAGTGTCCCCTTTTCCCCACAACCTCTCCAACATTTGTTGTTGGTTGATTTCCTTATGATAGCCATTCTTTCTGCAGTGAGATGATATCTCAGTGTTGTTTTTATTTGCATTTCACAAATGGCTAGTGATGTGGAGCATTTTTTCATATATTTATTCGCTTCTTTAATTTTGTCCTCTGAGAAGTGTGTATTCATCTCAGATGCCCATTTCTGAATTGGGTCTTTAAATTTGAGGGCCCTGTTATATCTTAGTTCTTTATAAATTCTAGACAGTAGTCCTCTGTCTGATTGCTTAATAGTTAGGATTTTTTCAAAGTTTATGGGTTGTCTTCTCACTCTGTTGACAATTTCTTTTGACATGCAGAAGCTCCTTAAGAAGAGTTGATCCCATTTGTTGACTCTTTCAACAGCTTCCCATGCGAATATATGTTTGTTCATGAATTCTTTACCTACCTCTATGTCTTCAAGAGTTCCTCCTACTTTCTCTTCCAGGAGATTGAGTGTTTCTATTTTAATGTTTAGATCTTTAAACCATTTTGACTTTACCTTAGTGCATGGTGATAGAGCTGGGTCAAGTTGTAGTTTTTGGCATGTAGAAAGCCATGTTTTCCAGCACCATTTGTTAAAGATGCTATCTTTCTTCCAGTGAGCTTGTGTAGTCCCTTTGCCAAAGATAAGATGGCTGAGTGTTTTTGTAGATGCCTCTTTTCACTTTTATAGGGACTTGTAGCTAAAAGTTTGCCTTAAATGTCAGAGAACATTTTGGCTTGGATTTTGCAGTGATGCTGAAACCATCAGGACTTTGGCAACTCTTGGAGAGTGAGTAAATGCTTTTGCATGAAAGGATGTGCATGAGTCTTTAGAGGACCAGTGTTAAGATGAAATGGCTTATATTTAGATGTCTCCCAAAAGCCTTGTGTGGTTATAGATGGAGGCATTTGCAGAGCTGGCTGTATACAGAATGCATGATGCTGAGATTAAGGTGTATAATTATTAATCAGTCCATTGACTGGTTTGGCACCTATTTAAGCTCCATCCCTACACTGAATATAAAAGGGAAAGAAGCTACTAAGGCCTGTTGGACTTGCTTACTTGCTCCTTTGGCTGTCTGCTATCTCCCATAATCTTTTTCTCCTCTGCAATGCCTCTTGCCACACCACCCTGTGTTGCAGCCAGTTGACTAAGGACTGAAACCTCTACTAATTGTAAGTCAAATAAACATTTTCTCCTTTAATTTTGGATGTTGGATATTTTGTATCAGCAATGGGAACAGTAATTATGACAGGAGTAATTAAGAAAATAAATATATTCAAAGAAGAAATGAATCAAAAGTTCACAGAAGTTTCACTCAATATGTCCATGATGAATTTTAGGGAAATAGGTAAAAAACTGGATGAGAAAAATCAAAACAACTCAAAATGAAAACAGAGTCAACAAGGATATGAAACCTTCAAAAAATGTTAGACAGGAATAATTGAAATTAAAAACAGTATAAAATCATATACTAAAAAATTAAAATAAAATTCACATACTGCAAAAATGACCAGTGTGAAGATACAGTGTATGAAGTTGAGGACAAATATTGAATTATGATAAAGAGTTCAAAAAAAAAAAAAAAACCAAGGAGAGAATTAGAAAACAGGAGAAGGCTATCCAGCAGCTACTAGATTTCAAGAAGACCAATCTTAGAGAAAAACTAGAAGCTAGGAAAAATGGAGTCACTAACATAATCATAGATCATAGAAGAAAATTTCCAAACATTAGAGTTTAAAATACAAGGAAAAAAGTACCTGTACAGAATGCTTGTAAAACACCGAATGACTATGATGAAAAGTTCACTAAGGCACAACCTCATTAAATTCAAAGATATACAGCAAAAATACATAATTTTAAAGGTAGCCAGAGAAAAACAACATTTTAAGATAAACCAATTAGAATCACAAAAGACATCTCAGGACAAACTCTGAAGGTTAGAACTGTATTCCAAGCCCTAAGGACAAAAAACCTCCAACCCAGATTAATTTATCCACCAAAGCCATCCTTCAAAACAGATGGAGAAACAAAATATTTTTATGAAGAAGACCTGCTCAGAAAATATAACAGTACAAACCAGCTCTAGAGAAAACTACTCAATAATATTCTTGACAATTAAGCCGGGGGTGGTGGCGCATGCCTGTAATCCCAGCACTCGGGAGGCTGAGGCAGGAGGATTGTTGTGAGTTCGAAACCAGCCTGCACTACAAAGTGAGCTTAAGGCCAGCCTGAACTGCATAGTGAGACCCTGTCTCAAAAGGACAAAAAACAACAACAACAACAACAACAACAACAAAAAAAAAACAGTAAATTGGACACAGATAAAATTGCAAAGGAATGTGAGATCTAAATGCTAAAATAGAGAGAAAACTAGTGAGATCAATAAGTAAACAGCATCAGGAAAACGGAACAAACTACATCAACAGACAAAGTAGGAGGTGACTGTAAATAATCAACATGGCTCAGTAAGATTTTTTTTTTTTTGGTACAAGGAATTGAACTCAGGATCCTGTGCTTGGCAGGCAAATGTTTATCCCACTGAGCTATTTCTCCACTCCCAGTAATAGCTTTCAACACTGAACTCCTCAACTTTCCAATCGAAAGAAACAGACTTACAGAATGTATCAAAAACCAGAATCCAATAACCTGTTGCATTCACAAGACTCATCTAATCCAAAAAGATGCTCATAGACTAAATATTAAAGAATAGAAAATAATTTCATCTATAAGCCCCTTCAAATAAGGAAGAATGACTGTTTAGTATCAGGCATAATAAACCTGAAGCTAAAACTGATCAATAGAAACAAATACCTATCCAACAAGGAGCAATAACACTGATATATATATATATATATATATATATATATATATATATATATATATATATATATATATATATATATATATTTATATATATATATATTTATATATATATATATATGGAAGATAGGAAGCACTTGTCTTTTAAATAAAATAAACTGCTCAACTTTAAAGGTCAAATGAACATTAATACAATAGTAGCATGATGGTTTAACATTACACTTTCAAAGAAACAGATCAGCTGAACAATGACAATGAAAAAGAAATTTCAGAACCAAACCACACCCCTGATGTTCAGACATGATGGATACATACAGAACATTCTATCCCTTCACAAGAGAATATGCATTCTTTTCAGCAGCATGGGGCACTTTTTCCAAAATAGATCAACTCATAGCTTGCAAAGCCTGATTAAATAAATATAAATAATTGAAATCACCCCATACATACTCTCAGACCACTGCACAATAAAAATAGATATTAAAAACAGAAGAAATTTCAGAAGAAACAAAAACACCTAGAAAATTAAAACATATTCCAAAATAACCCAGGGGTTACAGAGGAAATCAAAACAGAAATTTAAAAAGTTTCTAGAAGTTAATGATGAATGTGCAACTCAACAAAACCTTGGAGACATTATGAAAGCAGTCCTGAAAGAAAAATTCATTCCAATCAATGCTCACAGTAGGAAAATATAGCAAGCCCAAATAAATGACCTTAGGGGAAATCTTGAGATACTTGAGAATTAACACCAAAGGGGCTAAAAAAACAGAAGCAAAGGAGGGAAATTACAATGAGTAGGAATCAATGAATTGGAAACAAAAATCTGTTAAACGATGAAAAAGCAATGAATCAAAGAACTAGTTTTGGAAAAGAATAATTACAATAAATAAGCCCTTGGTTAGATTAACAAGATAATAAAGGAGAAAAGACTCACATCAATGAAACTAGAAATACAAAAAGGTGAAATAACAGTAGACACTTGAATTTTTCACAAGATATTAACAACTTTTAAAAATTGTTTTTCAACAAATTGGCAAATTCAAAGAAATAGACAGATTCCTGGACTCAAACTATGAGAACTAAACCAACAAGACAAAAATATACTTAACAACCCAATATAAGCAGTGAAACTGACTCAGTAACAAAGAATGTACCCGCTAAAAAACACCCCTGATTTGACAATATGTTCGCTGCCAAATTCTACAAAATCTTTAAAGATACTAGATGACCAGGACTACCAAAGATTTTTTAAAAATCTTAAAATGAAATGAGTGACCCCAGTTCATTTATGGAAGCCACTATTATGCTGATTCAAAAACTAAACATTCAACTAAAACATAAAACTATAAAACAATATCTTTAATGAGCATACATGCAAAAATCCCCAAATGGAATTACTAAATAGAATTATTAGCAAATAGAACTCATCATATTATAAAAGGTTGATACATCATAGTGAAGTTGATTTCACCCCAGAGACAAAAGGACAAACACGTAAGTCAATGAACATGATACATAACATAACAGGAGCATGGAAAAAAACCCCGCATGATCTTATCAATAAATGTAGAAAAGTCTTTTGACAAAATTTAACACTACTTTATGATAAATACCCCAAAGAAAAAATGTATGGAAAGACCATACCTAAATATGATAAAGGTTATTTATGCTAAATAAATGACCATTATCATAGTAAGTAAGGAGAAATGAAATGATTTTCCTAAAATCAAGAAAAAAAGACAAGGATGTGCATTATCTCCTCACCTGTTCAGCATCCTAAAAGTTAAAATAGTGACATTAAACTTATTGGAAGACAAAATAGGTAAACAGTTGATGACATAGGTACAAGAAAGTATTTTCTAAATGGAACCTGAATCATACAACAAAATCAATACATGGGCTTATTCAGCCTAAAATGCTTTTGCACAGCAAACGAATGAATCAGTAGAATGCAGAGACAACCTATAGAATACAAAAAATTTTCCAGCTGTTCATCAAAGAGGACTAGTATATAGAGTATACAAAAACACCTAAAATTAAAAGTCAAGAAATCTGCAACAAAAAAGTATACAGACTCCTCAAAAAAGCGTAAGTAGAAATGCTAAGCAAATATATGAAAAAAATGGTTCACTGCCCTGGCCACTAGAAAAATGCAATTAAAACAACACTAAGATTCTTTCTTACTCTGGAAAATATGGCAACTATTAGGCAATCAAACAACAAGTCCTGTTGTGGCTTTGATGAAAGGAAC
The DNA here is from genome assembly GCA_004027165.1 of Ctenomys sociabilis. Classification (NCBI taxonomy): domain Eukaryota; kingdom Metazoa; phylum Chordata; class Mammalia; order Rodentia; family Ctenomyidae; genus Ctenomys; species Ctenomys sociabilis. The sequence goes on along the minus strand of PVKA01009637.1, from coordinate 35,803 downwards.
CATTCCACATTACTGATGAGAATGTAAACTAGTACAACCATTATGGAAATCAGTATGGAGAGCTCTCAGAAAACTTCCACGAGAAATTCTATATGACCCAGTGATCCTGCTAGCTGTCTTACCCAAAGAGTTAAAGCAAAACATGAATACCAGTGTTTATAGCAATATAATTTCATAACAGCTAAATCCTGGGAACAGCCTACATGTGTATACAATTAAATAAAGAAAATGCACTGCCTATGCATAACAGAATACTATTTGGCTGTTGAGGAGGATGCACTTGAGACATTTGTGGGAAAACAGGTGTACCTGGACAATATAATGAGTGAAGAGACACAAGCCTTCATACTGCATGGTCTCTCTCATCCGAGTGGGGGAGAGTACAAAGAAAATGAGAAAGGACACATAGACAGGGACCAGGGACAAGTCTCTTGTAGTAGCAAAGTCATCCAAGAGAAGAAGTGCAAGGGATGAGGAAGAGAAAAGCATTATGAGAGGAACAAATACACACCCTATACGAGAACCTAATAACTCCAAGTGAGGGAAACACTAAGAGCTATGGCATGACCTACGACAAACTACCAAAAGACATGAAAAAGTGGATAGAGGGTCAAGAGGAGGAAGCCTGTGGGAAGGGAAAGGGGATTAGAAATCTGAAACAAAGATTGTATGTGCATGTGGTGGCCTTCAGGATGACTGCAGTCTGTGAATAACACATGCACTAAGGATCAGAAACCAAGACAAAACTTGGTGAAATGTGTAGTCCAAAGGGAGTTTACTCCCCTTTAGATAGATTTCTGTAACTTGATCCCTGTAGCTACTGTATAGATGTCATAATATTACTCTCAATTTGCTCTTGAGTCGCTGAAAATACCTAGCAATAACTAAAATGCTTCAAAAGATAAAACACGCATTTCAATGAAATACAGAAAGGAGAAAATGTAAACTCTCAGTGGCAGTAAAGATATATTAAGAAATTAGATTTACAATATTTGGAGAGGGGCTTAGTTGATCAACATTTATCACCAGGAGTTTTTTGGTTTGTTTGTTTATTTATTTATTTTTAGTATTGGTTTGACAGAAGAAAGGAGAATGTTATGAAAAAAAGGAAAAGTAGAATTTAAAGTTCATTCTTAGTTTGTTTTATAATGATATGTGTGGCTGTAGCTTTAAAGCCACTCTGCATAAGATGATTAAGAAATGTAGAGGCTGATGAAGAACACTGTGGAGCTTATTAGCATGAGTGTACATGTATATAACAAATGTGCTAGCCTATCTTTTATTCAGAACTTTGAAGTTTTCTAAATTGACTGTCTCAAATGAAAGTCTGAACTAGTAACATATATAAATAATAGACCACACTGATGACATATACCTAAATCTAGAAACACTGTAGAATTTTCTAAAGCAACTGTCTTTTTATTCATAAAGGAGAAATATTTACTTTAATAAATTAAAATTCATTTTTCCTATTTCCATCCTTTCTGATAAATATCTCTTGACATTTTTAGTAACGATGTAAATTTATTTTATAATTTCCACAACAATAATCTTTGTAGAGGCAACCAGAAAGTCAAATTAGCAAAATAAAACCAGTAGTTCATACCAGGTTAGCAAATATGTTTTTCAGTGGCAAAGAAGCCTTTCTCTTCCAATTTTATAAATTGATACAATCTCGATGTATTAATTTGTTCCCAGTTATATTAAACAAAGTGAGCTCTAAGAAGGATTAGTCAAACTCCACTCTAATGCTTAAGGAAAGGCTGTTTCTCTAACTACAAATAAAAATGTCCTAAGCTTTTTCAGTCTTATCTAGCTTATTCTGCTGGTCTATATGCCAAAGATGGGGCTGTAAGGTTTTATTAGATATTTGATTGTTTTGTTGGAAGCGACCTTCAGCCTCCAGCTGAGATGACCTCTAGATGGAACTCTTCTGGGGCATTATGTTCTATTTCAGATTACCAGTTCCAAAGGTTATATTGTCAGGGATGGAGGGGAGAGATTTTTACCATTTATTCTGAAAGCACAAGTAAAATCCCTAGGCAGCTTATGTCTACATTCAATGGTCTTATAGAGCCATTGGTGTAAAATACAGCTTCTTTGATTTAGTAAAAGGGAAGGCTTATAGAATAACAATTCCAATTTATTATTTATATATTTGATGGGCAAAGCTGTTCATGCGTCTCTTCCACTTTTGTGTCAACTGAAAAAAAAATCAAATTAGGTAGCTTAGTGCAAGTTGGGATTTGTGGAATCCAAAATTGATAATTATTAATTGTGTCAATAGTCTTTACTTTTGTTAAAACAAGGACTCTAGATTTAATTTGGAATAATAGAGAATTAGGAGGATATTCACTTCTTTTTCATTTCTGGAATGAAGGCAGAATTAGTTATTCTGGGTTTAAAAGATCATAACAGGTCACCTTTCTTGACAATATGCAGATAAATGCCACTTCAGACAGAAAGATAGATGAATCAGTCATCACTATGTCAGCAAGAGTGTGTTTGCAATTGGAAGCTTATTTCTGAAAATGTGAACTTCTCTTTTTAATGTTTCCAAGAGCTCTGAAGAGGCTATGTTTACTCCCTTGATTAGGAATTTAAATAGTGTGTCACATATAATAGCACATTAGAAGTACTGAAGAATGAATACTTTACACCACTCATTTCTAAAGATAAAATTTGCAGCAGTAAAGGCATATGAAGATTTGAAAGTTGAAGCTTCGCATCTTCAGCTTCAGAATGCAGCACTGGATCACACACATCATGTTTCAGGCCATATTTTGACTTTGAAATTTTGACATTACACTAGATTTCTGAGATATGTATTTTCAAGAACTGGAATCTCTGATAGCTAAACTTGTAAAGAGCAAGATCAGTCAAGTCATCCAGGAAAACTTGACTAAGTACTTCAAAATGCAAACAATATTTGAAAGCTGTATGAGAAACACACATACCCTCTATCACTGTAATATTTTCCACAAAACACCAGATTTAAGTGTTTAAGTGTGAACCCTTTCGTGACAATGTGCCTATTGTTTCAAGTTGTAGGTGAACTGCAATATTGCTTATTAATTGTAGACTGAATACCTGGGCAGTTCCAATCAAATTATAGTATACAATGGTTAATAAATCATAATTAGCCATATGCATGCACATTACCAACAAACTGCAGCACTGATATAAATGACTGTAGTGTCTGTTTGGGTTATATAATTATGCCCTAATTTTTAATTTTCTTTTTCACTATTAGTCCTCTCATTTGTATAAATTAGAATTAAGTAGAAAAAATTATTTAGTTCATTCCTTTTCATTACAAGCTTTTTCCCAGAAACGCATGAGGAAGAAGTCAGAGATCTAAATTCCTGGCCCCAGGCTGACAAGACTGTGAACCTTTCCACATGGGGGGACTTATTTTACCCTCTCTGGTAAAATTCTCAGTTTTATTTTTTGTTATAATATAGAAAATGAAATTAGGTGATAACAACCATTTTTGTCAGTGACAAGTAATTGAAAAAAAAGACTCCTTTTCAGGAACAGCCTTCATACTGTATGACTTCATTGGTTAAGGGACATGGGATAGAGATCTGAATTTTCTTTAATGACAAAAGATGCATTACAGATAGATCACAGATCTAAAAGCAACTCTATGAAACACACTACACCTCAATGAGATGATCCCTTTTGTCACAGAAGGAGCAAGAGGGAGCAGGACAAAGCAGAAGGAGTGTGGCTGAGCCAGAAGTATGCATTAGGGAAAACATGTCTGGAGAGTTGTTGGCCATGGCAGCTCAGTATAATATTATCATACTGGAGCACATATTTCATTCACTTTGGTATAAACAGTAATTCCTAACTGTGTTAAAGGCCAATCCATATTGTTATTTTACTTTAAATAGCTTCTTAGAGTCAGTTTAATTTTTTTTTTTTTTTTTAATTTATTTTAGGGGAGGGTGTACAGGGTGTTCAGGGTTTCACTACTAGGTTGGAGTTGTAGTAATCTGCTTGTTTACACCCTCCCAAGAGCTGGGATTACAGACGTGTACCATCATGCTAATTCTCAATTGCCAGCTCAGTGTGCCCTGGGGTTGAGACCAGCATGGCAGGCCTGGGAATTGAACTTCCAGCCCTTGTGCCAGTTTGCAGGTGCTTTAATCTGCTGAGCCATTTGGCTGGCCCTAATAGCTGATTATGATAGGGATCCCATGTTACACAAACTCCAATTTATTTTGCATTTTTGTGTTGTTATATTTTGTATTTTTAAATCTTTTCCATAGTGTTTTCATGGTTTTTAATTTAACAGCTCCTCATAAAGCACCTACTAAGTGTCAGCTATTACCCTGAAAGCTGAGGATGAATAAATCAAGTCATATATATTAAGGTGTCTACTCTATAGTAGGAATTCCACAATTAAGAATAGAAAAGGTCTAAATGATACATGCCATAGGGATTGTATGTAGCCTGGGAATAGAATGAGGAAATTGTGATGAAATTTGTCTTACCAAAGTGACAGAACCCAGCAGAGCAGCTCTGTCTGAAATCATTCATTCAGCAAATATTTACTGAGCACTTCCAAGTAACAGGAGAGCACCTAGGGAAACATGGTACACAATTGTGCCAACATTGCTGCACTCAGAGCATGTGCCTTCTACTGGGCAAGGGAAGCATGCACTGCAATAGAGAAAAGTAGTAATGAGAAATAAAGCAGAGGAAAAGAAATGTGATGTTGAAAAAGGCAACAGTTTTGTTAAGTTGTTCATGGCCATTTCCTTGATAGTTATGAGTAAAGATAGGAAGGGCAGAAATTTGCAAAGTAAGTGAGAATTTGGAAATTTCAAGCAAAATTACTATGAGCTTGACAACATCTTAATACTTGAAGACTGAGCTGATGAGAGTATGTGATGTTAACAAATGTGTTTTCTTAAAATTCTATAAAGACCATTTGGAAGAACCTCATAAATCAGCAAGGCACTTAATTTCTAAATGACCAATGTCGTGGACTCTATAAAATAAAGCAAGACTAAACAATCCATTCAAAGTTCAAGACATATAAATAAATTTTAACATGATGGAGAAAAAAATTTATTGCCATGAATTTCAGATTCTATATTATAACCAAGCTTTAAGAAACTACTAGATATTGTTTTGCAGAATAGCATCAAGAAACAACATCTAAAATCACCTAGAAAAACATTACAAATTTCCTTCCTTTCCTGGACTACATATTTGTACGAGGCTGTGTTTCTGTAATATAATTTCACCCAAATGATATACTGCCATAGATTCAACACAAAAGAATGTTAGAGAATGTATATTCTTTACAGCTAGACATTAGAGATTGGCAAAATTGTTCAGTGCTATACCTCCTACTACTTGAAAGAAAATGTAGCTATTTTATAAAATTGTTATTTATCAATAGGTCTGTTATGATCTTAAAATAAGTTAAAATATACATTTAATATTTTAATTTTACTTTAAATGTGAAATATACTAATAGATATACCAAACCTAGAAAAAATATGGAAGAGTTTCATAATATAGGGGAACGAAACTCCCAACTTGAAAGGTACATGGGATGAGTTCATGTTCTATAAATCCGAAGAGTGAATTTTAGGAACAAAGAGAGGTTAAGAGCAGAACATATTGGGGGAAAGAAAGATCCTATTCAAGAAAGGAACAGATGGGGACCCGAGCCAGAGCCATTTGCCCATAAAGTTGCCTTTTCCAGAGATTTTATAGAGTAAAACCATGAGGAGAGGTAGGTTTAAGGTGGAAAATATGGGAACTTACTCAGGTAAAATTTGATTAAATCCAGAACCAAACAGGGAAGTGAGTCGTGTAGCAACAGGGTACGAATGCAGAACTGGGGATTTTCCTGTAAGGTGTTGGGTCAGTGACTCTCTGGCTTCCAGGTGATTGATACCTACTTAGAATATCAATCTGTGATGCCCATTCCTGGAGGAGTGTGCAGCTGTATTTGTTGACTCTTTTGTTCTGAAGTCTGGCCTACAGCCAGGTGTCTATCTCCCACAGCTTCAAGGTCAGCTTGTCTTCCTCACTGTCTGGTTGAGGGCCTTCCCCTGTTTGACTGCCTATAATATTTCTACCTAATTCAGTTGTCTACAACTTTCAGACTTAACAAATGAAATCATAGGGCACACAGAAAATGAGGATTTCATATGCACAGGGCAGCCTTTGTTTTGTGTTGCATTTCTATATTGGCATTGTCAATTAATTTTTTCTAATGCAAAGGAGTTTCAAAACTGGGCTTGAAAACTACAGCTTTTATTCATTGACATTTCAGCTTTTTTCCACTGTTTCTTTTTTACTTTACTTAGAGTTAGTGAAGTTTAACTCAATTAATCTCTGGGCCACATTACCTCCAGACTTAATTGCTATTGAACAGTTTGCCTTTGCTCTTAGCTCTAGTCAGGCCTTCTTCATCTACAGAAATTTTGTGGATACAGGAAATAAATGCTGTACCAGAACTGATAAACTTTAAGCATATTTCAGAAATAACAATGGTTAACTCATAGATAGATACATAGATAGATAGATAGATAGATAGATAGATAGATAGATAGATAGATAGACATACAGACATAGATATAGGTATATCTATATATCAACATCTATATCTACATCTATATATTTAAACAACATTGGAGATCTTCTTGTTAAACTATCAAGTAGTAACTGACATGGCTTCTAAGCTTACAGAAACTTTCTTTCGAGCAATAATATAAAAATGCAGTATTTGGTGTAGAAACCTTAATATTTGAGGTTTCAGATAAATGTCAAGAAGGGCAATCTAGGGTTCAATTCCCAGCACCACATACCACATTGGCCCTGCACCCAGGTGTCGAGCTGAGTCCAGGCTGAGTGACGAATGCATGTAATCCCAGCGCTGGGGAGGCTGGAAACAGGAGGGCCACTATGAGTCTGAGCTGTGCAGTGAGACCCTGTACCAAATACATAAAAGGAGATCTAATAAAAGATACAGTATCAACTTTCGCTTGATGTTTGAAATAACTTGGCCGATTGATCTATGGTTAGTGCTATATTTACAGAAATGGTACTTTATACTAGTTATACTATTATATTTATACTACTTATGGGAAATAATTGACTTTTATGTTTGGATTATATTTACTATCAGAAAAATCAGTAATGATTATTTAGCTTTTATGTACAATGAATGACCACTAAGACAGCAATATGCAATGCATTTATTTTTGAAATTCTCCTCTTAATTGGTTTTGAAACTCTCATTATTATTTGTTTCTCAATAAAATTATTAAAAGAATAATAGAACCATGCTTCACAACTATCCTTCAACGTGGCCTGTGATGTGTCCCAAAGGTCTCTCCTTGGCGTCCTCACCCACAGTTTTTAATTGTTCTGTGGTGTGAGAGCACCACAGTTTTTGGCTTTTTCTCCACCAGGAAGCATTTTTGTTGTAACTTCAAACAATGCTGCCATGTACAGCATCACACACACATCTTTTCATGCAGTGGTGGCAAGTTCACAGGACAGTGGGATGGAATAAAAAACTGGGCATGACTGCACTGGTGGAAAGGACACATGTACACAGTTCTTTTTATCCTTATGCTTTTTTGTGATGGTTGTGCAGAGGACTGTATCTTCCTGACAGGTCACAGAGAGCTTGGGAATGCCAGCGAAGCCTTCTTTTGGAATCTGTTTCCTCATTATCTGACTGTCTTGATACCCAAAACTACTTTGTCCAACATCCAGTCTAGTGCATGGCTAATATGCAGCATCTGGGAAGATGAAATCGTACTCTTCATAATCTTTGGAGGCTGAAACGTGATTTAAGTCCCATCATACCCTTGTGAGAATGGTTAGCAGTGGAATCTGAGCAGGAAAGAGCCAGGTCTGGGGCACACATTTTGCTGGCAAAGATTAAGGCCAAGGTGGCAGCTGTAGCGGTGACTTCCACTGTGGTAGGTGGATGCCTGAGTCAGCAGCTTCCCGGAGCAGCAGAGGCATATTTCTGGATCATGGCAGAGTAGCCTGGGACTGCAGTCAGCAGTATTAGAAGCAGATTCATAATTTGTCAGCTTCCTGCAACTGCAGTGGTAGTTCACCTGCTTGAGGCAAAAGCAAAGTATTTCTGGGAGCTACCAGTTGTTCCTGAGTATCCAGGCTCAAACTGTTTCTCCACTGCTTCCAGTAATTCTGCCAGTTCTTGCTTCTCTCCATGAGACTCTGCCTCTTACCCAGAGCAAGAGTCAGCAACTATAGGCCACAGGCTAAATGTAGCCTGCTGCCAGTTTTAGCACAGCTTACAAGCTAAAAATGGCTTTCCCATTTTAAACAAGGAAAGGAAAGAAAATAATAATATTTTGACATACGAAAACTATGACCCCCATTTTTTTTCTGAGATTCAAATTTTAATGTCTATAAGTTGAATTGTAAAAAATAAAATAAACTGAGCTGTATTGCAACTCACTATCCTTATTTATATATTAGTCATGGCTATGTTATAACAGAAAAACTGAGAAATTCTGACATATAGCTCACAAAGCTGAAAACATTATTTGACCTTTTAAGCAAAAGTTCCCCAACGTTTGATCTACTGTGAGCTTTCTCATTTCAGTTGAACACTGAGTAATATAGATGGTAGGGCACTAAGAAATGTACCAAAAATGACAAAAATTATAAATAACACTTTCTGTTGAAATTAAAGTTATTGATAACTTTTTAAAATATCTACCATCTACCGCAAGTCAGGAAAATTTCTTCGTTAAAACAACATGGAAAGTTGCAAAGGGCTAACATTATTAGTACTGTTCACCACTATTACTGTTTCTATTCTAGGGCATGTAGCAAAATTGTACTTTTATGCTCCTCATAACAGAAATGACCATGCAGGTTGCTTCAGCCAATACACTGAGCAGAAAGCACACATCTCACTCAAAATAGTTTAAAAGCAAATACACAAGAGTGTGTCCTCTTTTTCTTCATCACAGTTGTGTATGTCCTAGCAAATAGAGATGGTGAATGCTACATCAGCTTGGATCTTTCCCTAAGTGACTACTGTGAATTACAGTCCCTGTTGAGTTTCACTTGTGTAGCATGAGTGCAAAATTTGTTGTTCCAAAGGAAAAATATTGAACTTAGTTTTTACCTCAACATGACCTAGATTGTTATGACTGATCCTTTAGAATGCCACTTGTTTCAAAACATTTAAACTCTATAGGTCAGGTGTACAAAGCATAAATGCATTTTTCCACTTTTAACTACAATACATTTTAACCAGAGGACCCCTTTCTCACAGTTAGTGGGGAAGATATTCAAATTTAATAGTAATGATTAATTATTACTTCTTTTTGTTATTTGTTTAAAACTCCTTTTTGAGTTAACTGGGTTTCTATTGGGTGAATAATAGTCCAGGGGAATCAAGATTTTTAAATCTCTACAAAAAACTTTCAAGAGATGTATCTGTACATTCCTGAATAAGCCTACACTTAAGTAAAAGGGAGATTTCTAAGACATGTAGCAGAATTATAGGGGTGTGGGTATTTGTGTTCTTCTCTAAGTTTGTTGGTTTGTGCTTCCAGTAGTTCTTGTGTATCTTTTTCTTGAGCATCTACCATAACAGAGGCTAGGTAATGGCTGATACTGATTATATCCCTGGACATGATGCTGGCACCTGCTATTAAATTCCTTGAAGAGTTGTGAGTTTGCTGTGTGCTAAAATCTCTTCACCGTAACCTTAGTTTTCTTTCTCTTGACTCTTTAATCTCCATGTTGAACACTCAGTTGCTTGTTCCCTCCCTCACCTGAAGCACATAGAGCTTGGCAAAGGTTTCTCCACCACCAGTTCTTTCACTATTTCTAACCTATAGCCAGGTGTCATACTGCATGTAGACTTCCTAGTCAGCTTACTTTGAGAGAGTTTCCATCTTCCTGGTACTCGTCTACCATTTGTCAACTCCTATAAGAATTCCTCTGTGCTTGTCTGCCATTGGTTTTTAACCAAAGATGGGAAAAAGGCTCCCTCATGTATTATTCCTGCTGGGAACTTTGTCTCTTGCAACTGACCATTAAATTCCTTCTTCCTAACACCTGGGTATTCTTGTTTCTCAAGGACAAATTTACCTGAAGGGTCTCAAGGAACATCTTATTAAAAAGCTTTTGCATAGCAAAAGAAATCAGCAACAGAGTGAATAGATAAGCCATAGAGTAGGGAGAAATTATGTCTGTTATTCTGCAAACAAAAGACTAATATTTAGAACATGAAGAACTTAAAAAAAAAAAAAAACAGATCTTCCAAATTCAAAAAACCAATCCATTGTGTCAGCCCCACCTGCCCAGAGCATGCTGAGAAGTTGATGGAGACTGGGCATGGTGGTACACACCTGTAATCCAGCACTTGGTAGGCTATAAACAGAAGTACAAGTCCCATCTACACAGTGAGACCCTGTAGGCCCTTCCCTAAATAGAGGAAAAAGAACTCCAAAGAAGGGCATCTGAGATGAGTAGATAATTCTCACAGGAAGTATTATTGGCAAATAAATATATGAAAAGATTCTCAACATCACTGGTCATTCAAAAAGTGCAAATTGAAAAAATACTGAGATTCTCTCTCTGTCCAAAGAGAATGGCTGCCAACAAGAAATCAACTACAACACTGCAATTGGGGCTGAGAAAAAGGGACCCTTGTCCACTGTTGATGGGAGTGCAGACTGGTGCAACCACTGTGGAAATCAATGTGGAGATTCTTCAAAGAACTAGGATTAGAAGTCCCAATTGATCCAACTATTCCCTTTGTAGACATCTTCACAGAAGAATTGAAGGCATTGTACCACAGTGAAATATGCACACCCATGTTTATAGCAGCACAGTTTAGAATAGCTACATCTTGGAAGAAACCCAAATGCCCATCAACCAGTGAATGGGTAAAAAGATGTGCATTTTTTTAATACCACGAAGTATTACTCAGCCATAAAGAAAGGTAAAATTGATACATTTATCATGAAATGGCTGGATCTTAAGACCATAATCATAATTGAATACCTGACATACATGTGTCAATACCACATTATCCATCTTGCATAAGAAACTGAAAATGTGTATAAGTACTAAAATATATAATAGGTATTGTGAAAGAGGACAAAGTTGTTCAAAAGGAAAAAAGGAACTAGGGAGTGGGAAGGAAAAAGAAGGAAGGGAATGAGTAAAACAAGGATAAAATGAAAACAAAGCTTTCTGAATGGAGTGGGGAAAGGGATTTGAAAGGAGGGCAAAGGAATGGAGAAAAGAGAGGAATCAAGGTGTACCATACCACGTACAGACACAAATTCCTTATAGTGTGATTATTATGTACACCTAACCAAAATAAAAAAGGTGACTGTTAAGATGACAATATATACTTCAGAATGTATGTTGAAAGTATTGGTCTTGTTACAATATTGTGAATATAGTCATTAAAATAAATACTATGTATGTTTGAATATAGGATGTGTTTTCAACTTATTGCGTTGAATTTTTTAAAAAACTCATTAAATCTGTTACACAGGATTTTCAGGGCTGAGGATATAGCTCAGCAACTCAGTGCCTGTCTGGCAAGTGCAAGGTCCTGAGTCCTATTTGTGGTACCAAAATAATGAAAAATCAGTAACATCCTCTAATTTTAATAATAAAATTTTAATAATGAAAATTTCACTAACCTAAAATAATGATGGGATGGATTTCCTGGGCCATTCCTAATAATTACAATGTGGAAATATCACTTTCAAAAGTAAAGTAGCAGTGACTAAGTTGTCAAAATAACAACTACTGAACAGATATTTGTGATTTGAGGTAAAATAGTCCCCAACCACCAATTATAAAAGAGCCACACATTGGAATGTGAGGGTTATTTGGTTTTGGTGATTCAACATATCTAAGTCAGGAAGGGGTATAGAAAGGAAGAGTAATGATGTGTGTGTATGGACAATACAGTTGGGATAGATATGCCGTGCTTCTACATAATTCTATGAGAGGCAAGATTTGCACTAATGGTGGTTGGACAGGTTATTATGTTGGCTTCTAGTACTATGGACAACCACTAGGAAAATAACAAGGTAGAAAGTATTAATTATTGAATCTTTGATGTAATTCAGGTATAAAAAATAAGATACGCAAACAGCTACACTCTATTTACTGATAAGAGACTTATAGTATAATAATGTCTGTAAGTATAATATCATGTATGCACCTTCTATGATACCAAAACATTATGAAAACAGTCTGCAATGTATTAATTTAATAAATCCATCTTGTCAAGGTATCTTAAAACTATCTCATTGATATTTGTATTTCAGTAAAACAAAACTTTAAAAGAAAATCATGATGTAGGTCTCACATGATAGATATGGTGGCTAGCTTAATCTGATTACTATATACAGTAATGTAAATAGAAATGGAAATGTCATAGTATAATTATAATGTGTCCATTAAAAATAAACTATAACTTTAAAAAGAAAAACAAATAAAATAAAATTTCTAAAAAAAAAAAAAGACATATTTAAGTCACAGCAAGGTGCTGTATTTATGCAAGTAATGGTTTCCATGCAGTTGCTCCTTGGAAGGGGAGTATAGAAAATACCACTCTGTCCATTAGCGTATCATTTAAAATAACATGTAGCTTAAAATTTGGCTATGGTGAAATATATTTTATAAATAGCTATTTAAGTCACATCCTGAAGTATGTGTATGTTCAAGTTGGCAAACAAAACCCATGAAGTAAAGCTCCTTTTTTTTCCATACCACGGATTGAACTCAGGATTCCACACTTGCCAGGCAGGTACTTATTCTATTGAGCTATCTCCCTAGCCCTGAGCTCCTTTTAAAATATTTTTTTTTGGAGAATGAGGAGGGGGTTACTACATATAAATTTAAATTTTTGTAGCCAATAACAATATACTTCTGCTGCTTAAGTATAAATGTACCTTTTTCAAAGTCTTGAAATCCTTGTTAGTTTTGATGAGTTATTTATAGCTAACAGGATTATACAGATTTCTTGAAATTTTAATATGTTGTATTTGTTGTGATCTAAGCTAGTGTTTCCAGTTACTGTTAGAAATGTTATTAGTAACTACCAAATAATGAAAAATTATTTCCACATCTGCCTGCTATTTGTGGTTAGCCCCTGTTCTCAGCCCCCAGACTTGATCTCACGGCTATTCTGACATTCATGGGGCCACAACCTGCCTGAGCCAGACCTCACTTTAGACACAGACTTCTGCTTTTCATAGTTTCAAAGACTAGTTTTTAGGTCATTTAAATAAAACAATGAACCTCCTTAGTTTGACAGATAAAACTATCATACAACAGAGACTGGCAGATAAACAGACTCTAACAGAGAAAAAACAACAAAATAAACAGTGGAAAGTAAAATAAGGCCTTATAGAAAGCTAAAGGAATTTGGTGAGAATCGGATTTCATTGCTCAAAAACGTGACTTCAAGCTTGGAACAACTTTGTCTTTCCTAGAAATGAAAATTTCTGCTTGAAGAATCCTTACAATATTCTTTCTTACACACTATTTTTATTAGTAATTTGGAACAAACCTAGAAAAAAACTGAGTAGTAAGTACATATTTTTTTTACATTAGAACACTTCTAAAAACTGTTCACATACCAAATGCTTTCTACTTTAAAAGGGGGAGAGTTTCCCCATATTTCATTTCAGTCTCTGAGACAAAGCTGGACTCTTCCTTTCACAAGAAAGGCAAAGGCAAAACAGTATCAGAGACTGGTTTAGGGACCGTGCATCTGAGCCAGAGGCAGGACTGGAACCGGCCCAGGATTCCCAGAGGGCCAGCATCACTTATGTAACAAGCTTCCCAAGTTCTCTCTTGATTCAGCAACTCTAGCAGGAAGATGCCCTGCAACAACCTTCATTTGATCTTCTAAATCACCAGGGCAAGGTGACGATAATTTAACCTCAGCAATTTCTTCTCTCTTACCTTTAACCCAAGGGATGAATATATTATTCCAAGAAGCCACTGTTCCTTGGCTAGTGTTGAGCATTACAGTCTAAAGGCTGATGGGTTATCTATTACTATTAATAGAATAGGTTACTCGTCTGAGTAACCCCTAAAAGAGCCCCAACCCCAGTAATCACACTGCAGTTTCTCCTACAGCACACTACCTCTGCTTTCTTTTCCTGTTTTTGCTCTCTCTGCTTGTAGACTCAGGAACATTAACCCAGTCCACACACCCCCAATCATGCTTTTTATGCAAAGCCCAAAGGATTTCTTACTCTTCTATCAAGAGCAGCCCTCACATCTGGACATACACTGCAAGTCACCTCAGTAAAATTTGGATCAGTTTATATTTAGAAATTAAAAAGACCTGATGAGCTGGATATGGTGGTAATGCCTGTAATCCTAGCATGCTAGGAGACTGAGTTGTGAAAATCCCAAGTTGAGCCCAGTCTGGTCAACTAAATGATTTAGGAACACTGTGTCTCAAAATAAAAATCTAGGCTAGAGAGATAGCTCAGTAGAATAAATGCTTGCCTGGCAAGCACAAGGACCTGAGTTCAATCCCCAATACTGCCAAAAAAAATAAATAAATAAAAGATTGAACTCAAAATAAAATCTAAGAGATATAGCTTCAGTATCACCACCACCACCACCACCACTGAAATAAGAAAAACATAATCTAATGTGTTTGATTGATTGTGTTCTTGTGGTTAGAAGCTAATTTCTGGAAGTAGCAATATGGGAAAGAAAAGTGAACTGGAGTTTTCCATGTCATTACAGATAGGCTTTTAAGCATTTTTAACTGACGTGCATACACAAGTTAAGGAGAACAAGTTTCCTGGGTCTTATTCACATGGGAAATGATTCCACAACAGTTTTCCGTGGATGTTGATATCTATTGGTGGAAGAGGACAATATTCAGTTACATAGAGCATTTCTTAGTGACATGTGAAATATGTAGTGAATATCGTGACTAAATAAATGTGCTGTTTGGACTATGAAATGCAGACATAGGCATTTAGGGGTAAGTCAACTCCTTTCCTTGACTTCTAGAAGGCTACATGCCTTGGTTCTCCTACTTCCCTCAAAACTGCTTCTCTTTCTTTCATAATTCCTCTACCCCAGTATGCACTCTTTAGTCATCTGCACTTTTTGTTCTTTAGATCTCATTTGTCTTAAAGGACATGCAGGTACCTGACAGGATGCCCACTACCTTCCATGATCTCAGTGGTCTAATGCAACATGTATAAAGAAACATTAAGAATTTAGTCAGACATTCCTCTTGGAATATCCTGCATCCAACTTCTCCCTCCAGATGATATTCAAAATGATTTTTCTCTTCATCTGATTTTGACATCCACCACAGCTTCAGTACTGCTAAAGGGAGTCATCACTAGAGTCCTCCATCTTCACCCTCCTGCCCAACCAGCAAATCTCATCCCTTCTTCCAAACTCATATAGTTCCAAGAATTTACCTTCCTGCCTCACCTTTTCCTAACAGTCCAGTCTGTGTACTGCAGCCATGTCAGTCTGCCCAAAGCACACTCACTGCCCTGCTCAAAATTCGCACAACGATCATCTGGTGTCTGTCACCAGAGCATCATTACTTAACATCAAATAAAAAGCCTGCCAACTTGGTTTGGTTTTGTCTTTGCAGCCCTCTTCTCTGCTGGACCTTTAGTGCACTCTCCTTTCCCTTCCTCTTGGAGTGTGCAAGGCACCTTGAATTCCAAACCTCTCATTGCCTCAGTTCACCAGGTTCTCATTGTTGGGAAGTCCAGTTAGTTCTTATTATGAGCTACTAGTATTTTAGCTGTTCTTTAGGTTCATGCAAAATTCCATCTTCTTTCTTTGCATTTGTGCTGATCATTGCTAATGTCCTCTTCCACCTTTGCCGTCCCTTTTGGCTTTTGGTCTAGACCACCTCCTAAGCACTAATTATTCATAGTACTATGCTTGTTAACATTTATTTTATAGTGACATCATTTTCCCCAACAACTCATATACTTCTGGAGAGACAAGACTATTATTTAACTTACATATCTTAATTTTTATGACTTCCTTCATGATAAATGTTATTTACTTTTATTACTATTAAACAGATAATACTTAGCAAATGTACCATGAACATACATGTATTGAATTATATGCATAATTCACATTCACAGTCAGATGATACCTGAATAAATGAACAATTTAAAATACAGACTGGAAAAAATTTAGAGCATAACATGATAAAGAACAAGAAAAATAGGTAAGTAAATAGAAGCAAGAGTCATCATTTCTCTACTTCTAATGCATACAATGAAATTTAAAAGGAAAGGTTTGAGAAAGACTTTAAAATGATTTATGGTGGCCAGTGGGATTCTCTTGCTAAAGCATTGCCAAATGTGAGACACAGAATGGAGTGTTCCAAGTGATCAACCTGAAGGAAATAGTAAAATGTGATACTCTGGAGATACTTCTGTATTGGTAAAAATAACAAATGGTAGCATTTGTACCATGTAGGAATTTATGAACATTAAAAAAATCAGTAAATGTAACTATCATGTATATTTTTCCAATGCATTGTCACTTCTGCTGTGACTTTAAATCTGTACTTTGCTGCTAATCTTGCTGACACCTCTTCTGGATTTATGAGATCAAACATGTAACTATAAATTCACCCTGCATTGGGTCATCAGCCTGTTTTCTCGGGTCTGTCTGTTTTGCAAAGTAAATAAAATATGTGCTGTTAATTTTTTTTAACTGTTGCCATGGAAATTTCAGCTTCAATGGTGCTAATGGCTTGTGCTTTTTAATTAACAGATTATTTGATTTTTATAAATATGTGCATGACCTTCTTAATAACACTTTAATTGATTTTGTTTAAATAGCTCTATTTCCAAAACTGCAATCAATATGGTTCCTAGAAAAAGGAAATATACCAAAAATACTGGATGTAGGCCATTTTACAAAGCGTCTTTCTGCTTAAGCAAATTATTTATTAAGAATGATGTACTTTTAATCATACTGTTTAATTATGTTTTCCAGTATGCTAAATTATTGTCAGCCTTTTGTGGTTTTAATGCAGTCTTGCCTGGATGATTCTAATGGGCTTCTTGACCATATGCATAAGAGACACTTGCAGAACTAACATGTTTCTGTTAATAAAAATAAAATGTACTATGGTATGTAGCTAGATCTTAAGCATATGAAAATCAAATTACTTAAAAATATTTTTATCACTGGTCAAAGTAATTTTTAAAATGCTCTCTTATATAATACACAAATGTAAGTATTTGGAAGGTTCTAGAAACAACTAATATCCATTGTAGGTAAGACAAAGTGCAAAGAACATAGACATTATAAATATTGCATAATTTTATGGTTATTCTGTCTCCAAAAGTCTCTGAGAAGTTAAATTATGAATATTTAAGTCCAGAGGGCAGGGGGCCAGGAGCAACTTGAAGGACAACAAAGACGAGGAACTAGTCTTGTAGCTGAGGATATACGTGGTAATGATTATTGGTCAACTCTGGTTACTGGGGGTGTACTACTCCAATGAACACCAGAAGATGGACCAAGAACTCTGGGTGGGTGATTGAAAGATATTGAGCATTACTCAGAGGGATGTTACTGGCACTAGAAAAATGTAAATGAGGTGAGTATTGTAAATTAAAATGAGTTTTGTTGAACCCAGTGTTCTTTGAAAATTTTCTGTGTACTTGAAATAAGAAACTCTTGATGTTCAATTATACTCAAAGATACATTTAAAATATCACTATTTTTCAATGCTATTGAAATTTAGGTCATAGAAATTGTGCCTATTTTAAAAATTGTTCAGTGACAGAAAGATATGATTAATCCACAAATGACATAGGGGAGACTTACATGGATACTGCTATGTGAACAAACCCATTGTGAGAAGCTGTGTACTGTGCAATTCTGGCCATATAAAATCTGCAAAAGCACAGCTCAAGGGAAATAGGTCAGTAGAATAACTGCTTGCCTGCAAGTGCAAGGTGCTGAGTTCAATCCCCAGTACCATTAAAAAAAGCACAGTTCTAGAGTAAGCAGAAAGGTATGTGGTTGCTGAAGGATCAAGGAAGGGAAGCAGAAGACTGAGCAGGCAGTGCATAGACTTCTACGGTGGCAAAATAAGTCAGTAGGAAACTGTGACGGTGAATATATCTCATGCATTTGCTAAAGTTACAGGAGTGTAGGACAGAAAATGTGAACCTTAACTTTACCTCTGAACTGCAGTGAATAATAACGTATCAGTATTCACTGAGTTATTGTAATGCCAGTACTACACCAACGCAAGATGTTCAAAATAGGGGAAATTCGGAAAGTGAGATGGATAAATGGAGTTATGTGTGATGTCTATTCACTCTATAAATCTAAAACAGTGCTAAAATTAATCATTAATTAATTATAAAACGATAGACTCATATTTATATCCACTTGTTGTTATAAACGGCAAGATGAGAACATTTTTATAGAAACATTTAGGAAAATTGAAATATATTATTCCTGTCCAGTATTTTCTTTCCAATACACTACGAAGATAACATTGACTCTTGCTGGAATCTCACACCAGCTCATGTGTTCTTTCCATCAACACAGCAGCATTTACTTCTCATATGTGTATCTTTAAGATTTTTTCCTAAAATGTATTTTATAAAAGACAATCCTCATGGTATAGGATTTTGGTAAATAATTGCAAAGACTTCTCTGAAGAGTCATTTCTGATGTAAGGCTTGCACTTTTATTATATTTTTCATTGTTTGCAACTAAAATTTCACTGGCCAAAAATGGTACTGATTCTGAAACCAGAAGATTTTTCTAATAGGTAATAAACAAAAACCATTCCTTTTATCCTTATAACTGTCTTATCCCCTCCAAATACAGTCATTTCAGTATTGAATTAGTATACAGCAAAGTGAATATGAAACAGTTAAGAAAGGCTGGAGATGTAGCTCAGTGGTAGAGTTATTGCCCTACATGCAAAAAACCCCAGGTTTTATCCCAAGTACTGCCCACCCCATACACACACAGAGGAGAAACACTTAGGGAGCAAACTGTAGTAAAACTACAGGCTTTCAAAATCAGTGATGGTGACAGGAGAGCTGGAAGGGTAGGCAGAGGGAACCATGTGCCATTAGTGGTATACCGTGGACCATAAACAAAGTGGTGGTCCGTGTCAACTTAGAATATAACCAGAAAGGAAGGAGACAAAATTGCAACAGCTTGGAAAATGGGTGTCTTCTCCCCACAATGCTCAATACTATTGTTACTATTGCTGTTGCTTGTAAGGTAGGAGCTTGCAGGAGTGAGCTAGCATTAAAATCACAATGACTCATACTAAGATTCCATCATCTAAAAACTACATTAAAATGTTTATTCGGGCCACCTAGAGACCATTTTTACACTGATCGAGAACTCCGGGGCCCAGACAAGGTATCGATGAGAGTGGAATCTACATAGCACAGCTTCACAATAGAAATGCATTAAAAGTGGCTGGTCATGATATATTTAATGAAGCATGAGTGATTACTGGATAAGCAACGTTTTCAAGGAATATAAGAGAATAATACATCAATTTCAGCCTGGTGTGGGTCAGGACAAGTAGAATGAAACCTGTTCCCCATGGATACCCTTTTGTGGGGACAACTGCTCAGCCGCAGCCACTGCTGGTTAAGCAGTCTTGTTTTCTATGCCCTGGAGACCAATCCTTCCAGCCACTGCTGAGCAGACTAGTGCATCAAATACAAGACTGGCTAGATGGTACTGTGTGGCCTGAAGTTAAATAAATAAATAAATAAATAGCAGTAAGATCTTGGGCTGATTCAATATTATTTTCAAAATATACATGAAAGAAATTGAGTGAAGCAGCTAAAATAAGAGCTAAAACAGAAAAGGTATTTCAGAGATATGGACATGTATCAGAGGGCATGCAGAGGCATGTTCAAGATACAGTTGTCACAGAGAACTATGAAGAGGCAGAGAAAGTCAATGATGTGGAACAAACAGAAAGCCAAGAGCAGAAAGTTAAGAAAAAAATGAAAGTGGCTATTTTTCCCTGCTACTAAGATTGTTGAGGGCTTGATGCATTTCCAGTGATAGATCTGGGTCACAAGGAAGCTTGAAGCGACTTGGGTGTACAGAACCAAAAGAATCTGAAAAGGACAACCTTAAGTCAGTTTAACAGAGTCATTAAAACTGAGACCCTGGGGTCTTGTAACCTGGTTCAATACTTGTTTATTCACTTGCTAGCAATGTGATCAATGGCAAGTTTCTCTGGGCCTCAACTTGCACCATTATAAAATGGGTACAATATTAGTATCCATCTCACACGTGAATGTGGAGATTAAATGAGTTAATATGTATAAAAATACACACCAGGTGCTTCCTTGGTATTGACTAATTTATTAATTTCAAGCAATTATATTTGCACTGTACATTTTCTATTGTTTTGGCCCCAAAAGATCAAATTTTGAGTATTTTACCTATTATCTAAAAAAAGGACTAGTGTTTTTTCTGAGAGGAGGAAACGTTTTCTTTGATAGCTGTTCAAGATGTGTGAGACTCATAAAAATATTGATAGTGGGGTCAATGGTTTAAGTTGTTCTTTAGTGGCAATTTTTTTGAAAATGCTCTGAGCACCCTACTATTAAGAACTCAGCTTTCCACAGAGGCACTAATCCTGCTCGCTTATGGCTGTAGTGCGTAGTCAGCGGCAACATTAGCAATTTCTCTGTTTACAGCTACCCTTGCCAATTTCGGTGGCTGAGGAAATTCAGGAACCAGATTTACTTTTGGGTAAAACAGACCAGAATGTACTCAAAGCTAAACAATAAACCAAGCTCATCTCCCTAAACATTATTTAAAATATTTTTTTTTATCTCTGTGAAAATAAATATGAATAACTTAGGGAATGCATGTGCATTTAAATCCTCTAGTTGAGATTTTGAAGATATTGTCAATTTATGGCTATTTTGGAGTTTATTCCAAATCTCAGTAGTAACAGATTAATTTGACTCTACTATTAGAAATACCTTAATGGAAAAGTTCAAGCAGCTCAGCCAAGCTGGGCAGAATCCTCTTCATTTGTGAAAAGAGAAGCTTCTGCCCACAATCTAGGAGGGTTTTGAGCTTTCTAGTTCTAGGTTGGTTTTTCACTGGTATGTGGGAATCCTAAATCTCATTTGTCTATTCTTTGTCCTAAACGTAAAGCAGATATAATCTTCCTCTGAGGGTTACTAGGAGCACTTTGCTGCAATCCAGGAGGGATCAACCAAGAGCCAGTCTCAGCACTTCATTCCTTCCAGCACTTTGACTTCTACCCTTAACTCAGGATTGAACAACAGGAATGCCATATTTACTGGGTTCATCCCAGAACCATCATCCTCCCTGGTGTTTTAATATTATGCTTTCCAATTTTATTGAAGGCCCTCACAAGAAGAGGCCACATGAGGCCCATTTCTGCATCTACTGTGAAACTGGTGTGAGGACATTGTCCATTAAATTACTCAATGTTCCTTCCCTGAGACACACATGAGAACTTACTCTGAGTTTAGTATCAGGAAAAAATGTGCCTTCCTTCAAATGGTAGTGAAATCATCTCTCTTGTTTTTTTTTTAACTGGTAGTTATGTAACCATGTTATCTGTTTGCTCTTTCTTTCCTTCTTTCTTTTTTTGAAAAATACATATGTATATTTTTATGTTCAGGGATATAGCATGCTTGCTTCATCATTTTCTCTTCTTTTTATTTATTCTAAAATCATTACCAAATAACTTTTATATAAGCCAACTGAAATTTGTATTTGATTTGTTTGAAAGAACTTGGTCAAACTTACACATATGTTATTTCACATGGTATAGATTTTAATGTTATATTTTTGTTTTGTTTCATAACATTGTTGTTGAATTTAATATAGAATTAGCAGCTTGTTAAACACATAACTAAACGCAATTTAATAAGATACTTTTGGTGAATTTTTAGAGATATAAATTTATCAATGAGAAAAAGATATACTCAAGGCAAGATCACGGTAGAGAAAATCAACTTTTTACTCATTGTATTAGTCAGATTCAGCATTCATTCAACAAGTGTTTAGTAGTCGCAGATTTGTATAAGCATCAGGTTGATTATTGTGGAGAAGATAAAATTGGATGAAAAACTGGATCACTCTGAAGGAATTTGTGATTTAGCAATTAAGAACCAAGGTGTTTACCCATCTTACTCAAACACAGGAATGAGGTGTTTCTAGTCTAGCAGGATCCCTGCAGGTGTGAGTTGTGCCAGATACTAAAAATGAAGTTGGAAAACAAAAGCCATGTAAAGACAACAAAATGTTATTATTGGAGAATTTTGTTATGAAGAGAAGGCAAACTACAACAGATGGTCAATAGGTGAGTTCCTCTCAAACTGAGTCACTTGATGAGAGGGGTACTGAACTTGCAAAACTACGGCAAGCCTTCATCATGATCTGTGAGTAGTTATCAAGGTACGATTTTTAAATTTTATTTTAATGTGAGCTGTGTGTTTTAAAAATATCACTTTGATGGGGGCAGAAGAAGTTGCTGTGATGTGTGGGCTGACAATATAAAGACATTGTCAGCATCCTGAGAGCCTACACAGGAAGAAGGGTCATGGGAATATTTTCACAGCTTGCCTTTCACCTTTTAAGAATTGAGGGTTAAAGGTTGCTACGATCATTTGCTTTTCATATTCAGCTGGGCTGGTCATTTTTCATGAGGTGAATAATACAAGAGCCAGGAAACTAATGCTGGGCTGGGTTTGCCTAACTGTTTAGATTAGTTACCCAGTTCCCCAGCTTATGGTCATTGAAGGTCACTTGGTTGATAGCTAAAATTTCAATTGGAACCTTGTCATATAATCAAGATTTAAAGCCCAGCTGAGACTTTGTCTCTCCTGTGAAAAGGGGCTTGTTTTATGATTAGATTCAGAATGTTAAATTAGGTGTTGGCAATTATGAGCCATTTTTGTAGTTTAAATTGCACGATAGAAACACCTGTTCAGAATAGCAAAAGAAGGCAGGCTGAAAAAAAAAAAAGGTCTGAGTTCTCTTATGTGCTGATTCTATTATGCATGAATAGTCCTGCTTTTATTATTAAACCCTTGAAGCCCCACTTAACCACTCCTGAGAAAGCATCCTTTTTGAATCCTTTAACAGTGATTCCTACAAGCAAGATCCTTGTGTTTTGAATATGGCATAGGGTAATGACTTGCATTAAAAGACAACTTTTAAAATAACTGAAATTCTTTCCAATTTATTTTCACTATCATTTTCCCTCCAGTGATCCTCATATTCTTAGAATAAGTCTATCGAGGAATTATGAAACCGTGTTCCAAAATGGGAACCATTTAATACATTCTTCTGCTACTTTTAGAAGGGAGACTTGGTACCTTCCAACAGGAGAGAATTAAGCAGAATCATGATTGAGAAGATGGAAAAATCTTAGAACATGTTTCAAAATTACTACATTTCTTTTGAACAAAATAGTGTTCCATTTGTGGGTCCCACATGGTGATATAAGCCTATATTTCTAGCAATGTGCATGGCTAAGGTAGGTGGATCTCAAGTAATTTAGCAAGACCTTGTTTCAAGATAAAAATTAAAACATGCCTTAAGTGCATTAAAACATGCTGGAGATGTAGTTCAGTGTGAAGGGGCCCACTACAAGAAAACCCAGTATCTCCTTGTACTTGTCACAGTGAGGTAGAGAATTAGCATAGGGGAGAGCATCTGTGACTCTCTCTTTCTCTCTCTCTCTCTCTCTCTCTCTCTCTCTCTCTCTGCCTCTGTCTCTGTTTTACCCATTTCCCTCTCTCTCTCTCTCTCTCTGTCTCTCTGTCTCTGTCTCTCTCTCTCTCTCTTTCAAATGCTAGACATCAGACATTGAAAGAAGTGACTCTAAAGAGATGAGATGAACCCATAATAACTTTGAGAGCTTTGAGAGGGTTTCTTGGCTGTAGTACAGGTAAAAGGGACCCAGGACAACCTTTAAGAATCCTTGAGTTACAGAAAAAGAGCTGAGAGTCTAAGAGGACCAGCGTACAAGAACATTAGACTGTGAATACTGAGCACAGTAGAGGCACAGAGTGATAAACTTCAGAAATCTGCTGAGAGTTACATTCGACACAATACTGATGACCACAAATTGTGAGGAATAAATGAAATGGAAACTACTATGGAAAGAACTTTCAGAAAAGATTAGCTAGAACTGAGCTTGGCACTCGCACAGGGCTTGGAATAGTGCCTATTCCCATTTGGCCAACTGGAAAACCTCATCATTTGCACTGGGTAAAAAATTCAGAATGATCTGCCCTCATTAGTGAGGACATGCTTACTCATAACTATTACTGTAGTCCCATCTAATAATTCTCATTAGCAAGACCTGGAAGCATCATACTGTTTCCATGAAATTTCATTATACCCCCAAACAAAACTCAAGAGCGGTTATAGGAATAAAAATCACCTAAGCTTAGATCCCTGCAATTTACCTGTTATGTGCCCTCAGATTTCCATTTTTTTAACCTTTGAGATAAGTAAATGATACCACTTCATTCAGTTGTTGTGAAATGACTCTGCACATGTCACCTATTTACACATAATAGACCCTCACAAAACATATCTCCAACATGGTATAAAGTAAAATCCATAATATTCAGCATCAAAAGAAAGATTATCAGCAAACTAAGAAGTGGAAAAACACAATCACTGGGGCGTTTCTAAGCAGTCAGTGAAACGAACTCACAATCATTGTAGATGTTAGAATTGATGAAGAAGGACTTTAAGACATTTATGATTCTATTTCCTATGTGCAAATGTTAAGCGGAGACACAGAAGACGTTTCTAAGAGGCCTAAACTGAATGTCTGGAGATATTCTGGACATCTATCATAGGAAAACCACTTCTCTACATTAGAAAACAATAGTATGTGAGGAAAGAACACACTAGAATAGGATGGATACACAGCTGATGAAATGCTAGAGTAGAAAGACCTCAGGAAATCACGATAAAAATCTTTCAAACTAAAATGCAAAGTGAAAGAAAAAAACTAGAAATATAAAAAGGAAATGAAGGAATCTGGGGTAACTTACCAAATTGTATATTTTTATTAAAACCAGTTTATGGCAGATCAATTATACTTTGATGAAGCTCTTTAAGAACATGAAATATATCCAGGACCCTAAAGAAATTTATAGTCTAGTCACTAAATCAAAAGAACATGATGTATTTCATCACAGACTGGCATCCTCTTAAAAATAGTAATTTAGCAGATTGAGCTAATAAATACATGCACACAGAAAAATATCACTAATACTATTAAATACTAGTTTCCCATGAAAAGGACATTTTTGGCATCTTATCCTTTTTAATATCTTCAACTTTTCAGTGGCATCTTATACTTTTTAATATCTTCAACTTTTCAGTTGTGATATCAAGTCTAATGTTACTAAAATAACATTTGGAACAACCTCTTTTAACCTTTGCAGACTACATTATCCCAATTCACTTTTTCAATGTACAATTAATTTTTCAGAGATAAAACTTTTGAGTAGATTTAATTGCCAAAATAACTACCTAGGAAATGGAAATAACCTTCAATTATGAACTATGATCAAAGAGAGCTTTTTCATTTCCCACATTGTTTCACGAAATAACTTTCATCCCCCATCACCTTTTAAGTAACTTTGACATAACATTTTCTTTTTCATTCCTAATAAAATACTCTCAGTTAAATGCAATCTAATGAGAGAAGCCCTTCAGTCAATTCTACCACAAATAGATTTATATTGGAAGGAAAGTACAGGCAGGTGCTAAAATCTCTCTGGTTTGATATCATTCACAAGTTTGCTTGAAGAAATCATATGGCACCTTGTAAAGAAATGAGGTGATTTACTAAAGATGACTTGTGAATTAGTGACATCATTAATTTGCTGAGGATATAGATCTTTCTAACAAAAAAGGTATACTGTTCTCAAAGCAATTGCCTAGTTATTCTATGTATAAATTAGCTACTGAAAGACAAAAAGGGAGAGTGGCCAAAGACTTTAGAAGCTGATCATTATCAATTGCATGTCCTCATCTCTGAGAAATAGGTTGGAAAGCTAAACTAGATTTTATTGAGTGTATTTCCTTAATTCTAAGACTCCACACACTGCACAACATACCATCAGTTTAAGAACACCTTTCTACAATAAGTGCTCATAAGGACTGTAAAAGGCACCTAATGTCAGCACAATCTGAGTCTCTGACTCATGGGAGTTAATTATAATCAGAAGGTTAAAGTTTGAATGTATATCAACATACCTACATATATAAGTGTAAAATACCTTCAAAATAGATAGCCAGCTTTGATTCAATTCATCTCATTAGATAAATTTCTTTCTTTCTTTCTTTTTAGTAGATAAATTTAAATAAACTTCCAAACATACTCTTTCACACTTAAATTTATTAATTATTTTCAGCCTTTTCTACATGTTCAGAAACTTTATAGTGAGGGTACAGCAGAATGATGAAGTTTCCTTAGCCAGGAGGAGTATGGGTATTATTTGGTAGATTATATTTTTGATTTACTTTTGAATAATTGTTTACTGAAATTTAACTCTATGTAAATTCTACCTATTTTCTTGACATATCTAACGTAGGATCCATCCTAAAGTTCATGACGAAATTTTTGTGTAAGTAATTTATTCAGAAAGTCAAACAGAATAGATGTTTGAGAGTCTCAAAACTGGAAGTGAAGTTCTTAAACTGATATTATCTTTCATTAAATCTGTTCTACTTGAAATCAACTAGTCAACAAATACTGGACCTTGGTATATTCAAAACATTTCATTATACCCCCTTCAAAGGTAGAAACACTACAGACCACCATATAACTCTGAAAAATCTCTGAATTGGAAATATTAAGATATTGAACATGAACACTGGGAGCTACATCCTACACTTAGATAAATGACATGAACATCTCTGGCTGAGTGCCCAACATCTGGAAAGTAAAACTGTTTGAGTGTAGAGAAATTGAGTAGGAATGTGAAGGTCCTGGGGGGCATTTAGGAAAGATAGCATCTGTGGAGAAGGAGACCGCCTTGATCTGGCTGAAATACCTCACCCATGACTCACTCAGCAGTCAGATGCAGCGCCTAGAATGTAATGCTACTCTGAGGGGAAACAGCACTCCCATCGTTCATTTTCAGGACCAGACTTGTGGCTCCTGCCTGTGTTTTCATTGTTCATTAAGGTGCTCTTCATTTCCTCCTCTTCTGTTTTCCTGCTTGGTTCCCATCAGTGCTTCACTTCACACTAATTGCCGTTCCCATGAACTGCCCCCATAGCAGTTAGTGCTTGTAATTTAGGAGCTAGTTCCTAAATTCCTAATGTGTGGATTGCTGTGAGTTTCTCATTAGTTTACTGTAAGAGTTGGAACACATCAAAATTTCATGATGTTCAGAAGATCTCTAGAATGGATCTTGAGTTTGAAAAACATGTTTGTTTTGGTGATAATATGGATTACTTTATCCCCCCATACTCCTAGAATTTAGAAATTCTAGGCTAATGTATAGAGCTGCTGTATGTTCTGAGAAGTTTCATAGCTTGTGTCACACTCTTAGAGACACTTTTGTCTCCATAAAAGGATGAAAATCATATCTGCAGTGATTCATTCACTCAACTAATATTTAATAGCATTCTACTATTTATCAAATATTATGATAAATACTGAGAGGCAAACATGAGTAGTTTTCCCTTTCCTGAAAGGGTTTATAGAGTCAGACAGAGCACTGTAGCATAAGGCAGAAAAGTCTGCAACAGAAGTGGCTGAATGACCTTTAAGCACAGAAGAGGGATAGATGATCTATCAACATGAGGGAAGAGTTTATCCAAGGTGGGATGCTGATAATGGGTCTTGAAGCCAGAGACCATGACCCAATATGAGTCTGTGTCCTTGGCTCATGAGTACATTAACTATAAGAACCTGTTGGAGCTGCAGTAGCCCTAGTCTCTCAGGAGGACCAAAAGTGAGTCTGGTCCACACTTCAACTGGCTTCAGCAATCTCCCTGTCTTGTCTTCAACACATAACAGTTTTTCTCTAACTTTCCCATAGTACTGTGTGTCATGTTAAAGAACTTTTCCTGTGCATTCCTTTCTGACCTGTCCATTTCATACCTATGCTTTTGCTGTGCTGCTAATAACTCTAGAATGTCT
This sequence comes from Ctenomys sociabilis, assembly GCA_004027165.1. Lineage (NCBI taxonomy): Eukaryota > Metazoa > Chordata > Mammalia > Rodentia > Ctenomyidae > Ctenomys > Ctenomys sociabilis. The sequence continues at coordinate 7,581 of PVKA01009637.1, read as the reverse complement.
TGCATTACTGGTACATGTCGCTGGTAGCAATCACTGGTGTTCTGGAGCCCTCAGGCTTCAAGTTCTTCGTGTATCGTCACTTGTTAATCTGGCTAGGCATGGTCATCTAGGTTTAAGGACCCCATTACTTCCCTGGAAGGTTGATCAAAACCTGTTTCTTCTCTGTTCTGCTGATGTTCTTGCTACTGTTGTTGCTGACACCACAAAGGTAGGTTCTGTCAGTCTTCTAGCGTCCAGTGTCCTGCATAGCCAGGATGCTGTGCTGGATGCTGTTGCCCATGCCCAGATCTGTGGTTTAGTCCAGGCTGCTCCTGCTCACAGAGGACTGCTGGAGCAGGGCCAGAACTATCAGGACTCTACAAATCCTCACTCATGCAGTAGCCAGTGAATAATGACTTATAAAATAACACACAATTGTAGCCCCTTTTACACCAGAGTTACCCAGAGAATGAAACGTAGGTTGAGATTGAACATAAAACCACACCCTAACTTGGCTTTTACTTCTCACCAAACCTGCTTTTCTGTACCCTTTCCAATTTCCTCTCTTAAATTATTTGTTAATCTTCTCGTATCAGAATTTGTCATGTGGAAACCCAATTTAGGATATCAGATTAATTCTATACCTGGTAATCTCTAGTACGAAGAAAGCAAAATTTTCCCCCAATTTCCCAGCCATAGACTCACCATATTGCTTACTACAAACTGAGAAAGTTCTTAGCATATTTGACATGATTGTATTGATTGTTTTTCAGAAGAAAAAACATAGCTGATTCTCTCAGTATGTGCTCATGCCCCATGACAATAAGATAGTCTCAAAACATCAATATATATTAATATTTTAATATTAATATAGACTGATATTAATATTTTTCAAAATCCAGACTATATGCTTTTGCCCATAGAAATCCTTCACAGTGTTTGAGCTGGGGTGAGGGACAGAAGCTAATGATGCACAAATAGTAATTCCAGTATGACCAGAAAAGAGGTGAATTTTTTATATCCCTCACTAAAGAGATAGAACTTTATCCTATAGGCACCATGAATATTTAAATAAGATAATGATATGCAGGATAATGATATGAAGAGATGAATTTCCAAGCAAAGAAAATAGTCATGAACTGAAGGGAATAAAGTAAGGAGAGACCACATAATTGGGTAAGTCATCTGCACAGGGAGATACAACTATAACATAAGCTAATGCTATGGATAGAGATGTGGTCCTTTAGGTTCTTGGTGAAGAAAATATATGGATAAAGCAGCGGTACCTTTATGTATTGGCTTATTGGCTGAACACACTGTAAAATGCCATGGGTATGTCACTTCACTACATTGGGTGGTGCACCCACATTGGGGACTTCTTTCAGCTTAATGGAATCCACTGAGTCAAGTTCCAGATTCATCTAGATTGCCCAGAGAGACTGGTGCCCCAGAATCCATGAGGACATAATACTGAGTCTGAAACTGTATAGATCAATTGAGTAAAGTGAGAAAAATAGGACTTGGTGATAGGAATGTCATTTGTAACTAATGGGAATACAATCTTATCAATTAGATAGAAAGCTAGATTGTACCAAATTAAGGATTGTGTGAAATTTGAGGAAGTATTACCAGAAAGTAAGGTCTTTTTTTTCTAATGCTCTCTCAATCAGATTAAATTTAAATTGAAAAGACAATAGTAATTCATTTGAAGATAATGTAGGTATGAACCAAAAATGTATTTGAGGTGGAGAAAGACTTATATTTATTAATATAATTTGTAAGAGGGATTCAGAAAAAAATGAGAAATAATAGAACAGTTAAAAGACGATCAAGATGATAGAAAAGATATTTGTATTAGGGTTCTCCAGAAAAAAAAACAGCACCAAATGGCTATGGATGCAGATACACAAAGAGTTTCATTATAAGGAATTAGCTCACTGGATGAAGCTACAAAGTCTCTACACCTGCCTCTTTCATCTGCAAGCTGGAGTGCTGGGCAAGTCAGTGGTATAATTCTAGTCTGAGTATGAAGGCTTAAGAACTCATAGAGGGCTGGGGATGTAGCTCAGCACCTTGCCTGCCTGGCCAGTGCAAGGCCTTGATTTGATCCCTCATACTGAAAAACAGAAGAAAAAAAAAAAAAAGAAGAAGGAAGAGAAGCAGGAGGAGAAGAAAAAACAAGAAGAGGAGAAGGAGTAGGAAGAGGAAAAGGAGGAAGAGGGAGGAGGAGGAGAAGGAGAAGGAGAGGAAGAGGAAGAAGAGGAAGAAAAGAAGAAACCCGAGAGCTGGTGGAGTGGAGTACAGTGGTAAAGTGGTGGTTAAATCCCCAGGGCCAGAGAAGCAAAAAGGGGAAGCCCCTCCTTCCTTTACATTTCATTCTATTCAATTCTCAATTCTCAGTGATGTTGAGAAGTTTACTTAACTGACTCTACTAACTCAAGAACAAAATTCATCTGCAAACATCTTTCTAGACACACTCTGGATCAATGTCTAATCTGAGCAACACTTGACCTGGACAATTTGACATGCAGAATTAAGCATCCAAGGTATCATAGGAGGAAGTCCACAGAACACTTTACTTCAAGAAAAGAGAGAAGATAGGTAAAGATACATTCTGTGAACAGTGGCCAGAGTGCTCGGCAGAAAGTAACTTCTACCCAATGATATTTCTCTGTATAATCAGATAAAATCAATTTCTAGGTGGGATTAGAAATGTAAGATAAGCAGTATGTACAGGAATATAAAAACCTAAAGATCAACAACATGAAATATAAAAAGGCTATAATCACACACAAGAAAACAAATTATATAATAGTATCAAAGGATCAATTACTTTGGAAAAAATCTGAAGTTGTACTGTTCCATAGTTCTGTAAACTTTAAAACTTAATGTCCAGAAACTAGGACAGGAAGTAAAGAGATGGTTATAAATATAAAATATGGGTAGACTTTTCTTTAGCTGTGTTTTATCGCTGAGGTAGAGAGTAGTGGATGTGCTTTTAAGAGCGAAAACAAAAGAATTGAGGGTGCTGGTGAAAGTCATTTAAAAGATTGAACCACAATGTCTAGGCTGAACTGGAAAGTTAGTTGAATGCAGGAATGAATGCTCAGATCCAGGAACCTGATGGACATATCAAGCAAGAAAAAGAGTATATAGAAATCTCCAGAGGCAGCACAATCCTTCATAAGCATAATGACTTCAAGGATAGACCAAATAAAGGCAGAGAATGTACAGTGGGGACTGCAGGGGCCAGGTGACTATGAGAGCCCAGTGGAGCTAAGAAACTCACTATAAGAAAATATAGAAGGGAAAAATCTAAAATAATTTTGAAAAGATGAGACTGTAATGCTTGCTGGGCAGTAAGACATAGAAAATGATGACGAGCAGGAGCAAAGATGATAACTACCTTCCCAATTTCTTACCTGGAGAATGAGAATAGAATAGCTGAGCAGGAAAATGTGTCTCGGCTGGGAGAAATATGAATTTAGTGTTAGCTATTCTGAGGCATGCAGTGAAATTCTCTCTATACTACTGAAAATACACATTTTAAAATAGAAAATTAAAAGCTATTGGGGTCAGAGCTCCAATTTTTAGCAACATCTGGTCTTACAGATTGGCCTGTTTGTTGCTAGGACAACATCCTAGAACCATCTAGTTTGCCCCAATACTTGTCAACTTGAAAGCTGTACCACTATGCTATGATGACATAAATAAGGGAAACCTGAAATACTGGCATAAGGACAATTTAAAGCAGAAAATCACAGGTGAAATTCAGTGTAATTACCACTTTTGTCAAACTATTTGACCTGTGAATTGATAACTAGCAATATCATATTTCTAGACACGGGTAGTGTTTCATGTACACTGTAGCAGGGGTGGGGTAAGGCTGTAGGAAGGAGAAAGAACACTTTGTTCCACTTAAGAGCCTGTCTTAGTTACTCTTCTCTCATTTCTGGGACAAAATACCTAACAACACCCAGCATTAAGGAAGCAAAGGTTTATTTAGCTCATAGTTAGTGGAGGTTTCAGTCCATGCTCAGCAGGTTCCAAGGCAGAGTGCCACAGACAGAAGGCAGCAGTTCACAATAGTGGAAAACAGCAAAGATAGAAGGAAAGGGAAGCAGCTGCAGCTGCTAGCTTGCCTCTTTCCCTTCCTTACATTGTAATGCAGATTACTTATCTCAGGGTGCGTATAGCACTCACATCTACAATCCACAAACTGGAGTTGAATCAACCAAATCAAACTAGATCAAGAATCAACCACAAACTCTAGAAGCTTCCCCAAGACTGTATAAGGCTTTGTGGGGGACAACTAGACACAAACCATAACAAAGACTCATCCAGAATTGGTTTAAATTAGCTCATATCTTTCTTCATGACTAAGGAAGGTGTTTTCTATAGCAAGCACATGATTTCTAACCATTTGTATACTTAAAAGCTCTCAGCAATAGAATGACTTGAAAGTATAAATGTTCTGAGGCCTTGATGGAATTAATCCTTCCCTTCAAAGCAAGATCAAGCCCAACATATTGAAAAATAATTTATTCATCATAAGTACACATGTATTAGTAATTTATGGCTGACAAATATTGTCTCTGTGGCTCTTTTTGTACCTATAGCACTGTATAAATTGTTTGTATTCAGTCAACTCTATGAGCTATACCTGATAATTCTGAAGTTAATACAAAACACATGAAGATTTGCATTAATTTGACTTTCAATATTTCTTTCTATCATAAATTTTCATTTTCTACAGGAATACCACCATTATCCTAGCAAAGTTTTATATTTCATATTAGAAAAGTAAACATTTTCCCAAGTAAGGATAATCTACTGTATCTTAGTGTACTGTTCAATCTTGTATTATTTCTTCTTTTCAAAAAATAGGTGAAATATATTGTCCCACAGTTACTATCCAACTTCTTATGCCTAAAGTATTTTATCATCATCCTCCTTGAGTATTTGGAGAAACAGTTTTATCCAAAGCCCAATAAGATATTTTCTCATCATTAAGGCTGTATCCTTCCTGTGACAGCCAAGCACAGGTGTTTTTCAACAAGACTTACAAATGAAATGCCTTCCCAAGAGTGAACTGCTCCATACAAGAAGATTTGGAGTACAGCGTGTTCTAGGCATGGAACACCTGTTACTTTTTAAATGTCTCATGAAAGAGATAGAGAAAAAATAGTTTCTCTGTGTCTCTGGGAACATACACAAATTTAGCATACAGTCTTTTTTGGCAAAGTACAAGCTTGAATTACCTTGAGAGGTCATGGGATATAATTTCTTGAAGATACTTCTTGCATTACAATCTATTCCATAAAATGACTGTGAGAAGAGGATGCCACAGGGAAGTGAGCGGAGATGGAGAAAAGAAATGAAAAACTATGGTGGAAGGTAACGTTGCAAGTCCACTCATGAAACTGAGATCATCAGTTCATTTTTATAGCTAATGCTTGCATTTGGTCTTCTAATTTTATTTAATTCTTGGACATATGAGATCCAGGTAACCAATTTTTAAATATTGAAAAGCCACTTCCTGTATATGAAAGTGCTCTTGACCAACTCTCCTTAGGAAGTAGACAGGTTTTAGAAATATAAATATAAACATAAATATAAACATAAATGCTCCCCCTAGACAACAACCCAGTCGTTCTTCCATTAATACCACATTAAAAAATTAAAATGCATGGTCTAATATTACTTTAATAAGTGTCTTTCTGTGACAGTTATTAATTTTCCTGAAAGCCTAGGAATATTATAGTGGTTTTAGAAAAAGAATTTCATTACTGCATAGGCAGACTGACCTGAGTTGAGCCACTGACTAACCAGTGGTCATGAACTGATGGCCTGCATGCGTAGCAGGCTGTTTGCTTCATTGATAACTAAACAGTTCATCCCCTCTGCTAATAATCATTAATATGTCACAGAATGCACACAAGTGAGCACTTTCACATTGCATATGCATAAGTGGTATGTACGTACCCAAATGTCTACACTGCCACACAAACAGGCACATACACACATCCCAACACAGTGCTCACAGGAGGCTGTGGATATGAAGCACCTGTACTTCTTAACATCTCCACATAAAAAAATTAAGCACTGAAGTGAAACACCTGTTTCCATGTTTGAGACTTTTGCAACTTTTATGCTACTGTTTATTAATAGCCATTTTATGACTAGCTTTCTGGGCTTCTGTCACTGAATTTAGAATTAGAGACGTGTTCATGCAAAGAGAATTCAAAGTCAGCAGGATGTGTTAAGCAAGCCCTGTATTTATGAAACTTTTAGAAATGGATACTGTATCGTTCTTTGTCTCCATACTTGCTGGACTCAGAAAGAGCCACTAGATCCGCCAAATATTTTTAATGCTGGGCTGACCACTTACCAGTCATCTGTGATTTGAGCTTGGTCTAAGGGTTGCACCAAGACTGACCCAGGAAGAGCACTTTGGAATCTGTCCTACCTTCCCTTCCTTCCAAGCTGGTCCACCTCAGGGGCAGTTGCACAAAGTAGGGGAGTATCTAGCCTCACAAGCCTCTTCATTGCTGCTGCAGTTCTTCCCAAGAAATGAAAGAACATGGAGATAATTGAAAATTGTGACTTGGTTGTTTGTATCGTTTTTCTCTGTGTGTGTGTATGTGTGTGTGTGTGTGTGTGTTTGATTATTTAGTTTGGTGTAGGACACTTCATCAAATGTGCTTGAATGCTTATGCTAAGTTTTTAGTCAAATTTGCCTTTTTCCAATATGAAGACATTACTTTTGTGGGAAATAATAGTTATTTTGACCAATGTTGAACATATAGTTAATGTATGACATAAATAAATAAAAGGCTCATGGATAAAACCATAAAAATGCCAGGAAAAGTCAACAATTAAAGCAAAAGCTAGAAATCATAAAATTAGAGTTAGCCATATTTAAAATCTTCCCAGGAAATGACTCAAGCAAATGATGGGAATCCCTTAAATTTCAAGAAATCAGGTATTTCTCTAAAATTTCATTACATAGATTGGAGTTTAAAATGTACCGATTGGGGCTGAGGAGATGGCTCAGTGGAATAAATGCTTTCCTGGCAAGAGCAAGGACCTGAGTTCAATCCCTGGTTCTGCCAATAAATAAATAAATAAATAAACCTACCATCTGATAAGTAATAATTAAATGATGGTGAAAAACACAGAAAGGTATCGCATAGAGTATAAGCACCTTTCTCATCAAAAAAAAATTTATATGTGTTGGTATAATAATAGACAATTATTATACCAGTAATCTTCAGGAAGGAGAAAGGATGAGAACCTATCTGCATTTTCAACACTAGCCAATGGTAAATGTTTCTTGGTGGCCCAATGTGAGAATTCTGTTTATTCTAGCAATTTCTTCGTTACACAGAAATGTGCCATTAGGCTAAGATAACATGGCGATGTTGCTCATCAGAGCATAGAGCTGTAATGGTGATGCATGCTGGTAACCTCAGCCACTTGGCAGCCTGAGGCAGAAGAAAAGCAAGTTTGCACCACATCTGTGAACTTAGCAAGACTGTCTCAAAATAAAATGAAAAACAGCTGGAGATGTAGCTCAGCAGTAGAGCATAGCATGTGCAA
>PVKA01009636.1:0-67619 GCA_004027165.1 Ctenomys sociabilis | reverse complement strand
CTGGTTAGGCAGAGCACAGAGACAGGGGTTCAATCCCTGACATGCCCTTCTGGCTCAGGCCCCATGGCATGTCGAGACAGGGTGTGGTGGCTCATGCCTGTAATCCCAGCACTCGGGAGGCTGAAAACTGTAGAATCACTATGAGTCTGATCTATGTAGTGAGACCCTGTAGACCCTGTAGACCCTGTCCTAAAAAAAAAATGTGTACAATCAGATTTCTACTAATGTGAACTGTGGAATTGGACAATATTATATTTGGTTTTGTTATCAAAAAGGTATTCTTACTGATTATCAAGAAGATACTTTTGCAGATTATTAATACATTATAAATATGTCACAGAGAGTTTAAAGTGGACAGAGTAGAAATTGGGATGCAAGTTTTATTAACCTGAAAAAAATACATACTAAGGTTTAATAAAGGTACACTTCAGCCACTGTGGAGATTTTTTTTGTTTTGTTTTGTTTTTTGGCTGACCTGTGGATTGAACTCAGGCCCTTGTGCTTGCCAGGCAAGTGCTTATTCTACTGAGCCATCTCCCTGGCTCCTTGTGGAGATTTTTTTTTTTAAAGGGCAATTATAACAGAAACTCATGCCACCTTTCTTTAATGTTATGCCTCCAATGAACTACATGACTTAATAACGCACTGAATAGTTATGTTATATTTTCTTCCACCTGGCATGCCCATGAGATAAATAGCTTCCGATAAGAGGAATTTTGTAAACCATGACACTTTGGGCATAGATCAAAGACATTTCTGGTACAGCAGTGTTGGCAAAGGTTCAGTGATAGGGGCCAGGGAGATGGCTCAGTGGAATAAGCGCTTCCTTGTCAAGTTCAAGGGCCTGAGTTCAATCCCTGGTTCCACAAAAATAAATAAATAAATAAAGCAGCATTGTTCACTCCAGTCACTCTGGGTCTGTTAGATGAAGTTCAGAGTTCTGCTGAAGTTCCACCCACAGCTTCTTCACTTCCTCACAGCTTCACTCTCCCCTCTCTCCCAAAATCTGAATTGTAGTAACTTCCTAGGAACAGGAAGATGGGATGATCTTTTCTTCTGGTTCAAGTCTTTAGTTTTCCAGCAAGTTTGGAAACACCTACTATTCCCATGTAGAAAGTGTGCTTCTCTGATTCCAAGTATTTAATGAAAGTTCCTTAGGGAATTATATTGTATTTAAAGGTTGTTTGGGTAGAAACAGTTAATTCTTGACTTGAACACGGTTGTGCTCTTACTTAATTTGTGTGTGTATTCACACTTATGTATTTGTACATGTGAATACACACTGTCTGTGTACAACATGTAGATTCAATGCATAGGTGTGGAATGTATATCTTGTAAGCAGGTGTGTACAAATTATACATTTTACAGTTATTTCTAAGAATTAAGGTATGTTTTTCATGATCATTATTTTGTATTTTCTTTAACTGTTTTTTAAAAAAAGAATTAAGGGAATGTCATTGTCATTCTTATGAAAGTATGTATTTCTTACTAGTTGCTTATCTATTTGTTGATTCTTCAAATCAGCAAAGTTGTACCTGTATTAAAGTTGAATATCCCAATAGAAGTAAGCTACAGAAACTAGTAAGATCTATAAGGTATAGCTTGCTAACCAACACTAATAACCAAATTTGATGTTCAGGTGTATTAAAGGTGGAACATTTAACCAGAATGTCAGTCTGGAATTGCCTTATGATCAGTCTCTCTCTCTCTCTCTTTCTCTCTCTCTGGTTTTCCTAAGTTTTTCTACCTTCTGTTTCTTTCTTATTGCTTGGTTTTATGCATAATTTTCTATTCAGTGCAAACTTCCCAACTGTATCTCTCATGGTATAGGAATTTTCTGAGCAATAAGCCTTATTAGTTATAAAACGTTATTTAGGAGTTACCTATAATTTCTCGTATTTTAGAGTTGCATTATTTATGGTGTTTTGTTTACTTCCCATTCATGTAGGAAATTCTCACTGCTGGAGGTTTTTTTTTTTGCATTATTAAAGAGTATTATTTGTATTTATGAGTGCATTAATGTTCCGATTCCTTCTTTTGTAGCAGCAAGCCTCTGTGTTGGTTCTTCAATGATTGATATGCATTTCAAAAATTCCTATTTGAGTTGAATAGAGCAAGCAAGTTCTAACTCCTAGCTGGGGAATAAGAATGCATTCACTCAAGAGACAAAACACACAGCATGAAATGTTGTGATATAACTGTGAATGACCCTGCCTATAGGCACTGAGAGCTTTTCCTACATGCTGATGCCATGGAAAAAGGGAACTCATGAGCCATCAAACCAATACCCTACAATCTGTGAGTTTACTCTGCTGCCATCTGATCAAGTGTTTAAAAACTATTAGTAATGCTTTGATCATCATTTGCAACATCTTTAAATTAACACTTGCCAATAGTGTTGAGAAAACATACAGCCTGATGTGCCAATATCAGCCCCTTCAATATAAGTACTGAAATATGGAGTTGAAGCATTAACCCCAAGTAAGGTTATTTTACTTTTAAACATCATTTTTGTTCACACATCTCATTAATATTTTTTCTACTTAAAAGCCTTAACATAAACTTATGAATTAAACATTTCCCTCCTTATTTTGTCAGCTCCTTTGTCTGTTTGAGACAGGGTCTCATTAGCTAGCACAGACTGGCCCTGTTCTATGCAGTGCAAGCTAGCCATGAAGTGGAGATGCTTCTGCCTCAGCCTCTCAGGTGCTAGGATTAGGGACACGCACCACCCTGCTGGGGAAATCTGCCTGATGCCTGAAAAAATTATGCCTCCTTTTTATCATGCATTTGGGGCTTTATGGAATTTATCATTGTTCTTCAATATTTAGAAACAAATATACTGTATATATGCTGTTTCATAACTATAAATTTAATCTTATAATACATGATATAAGTTTTTCTAGCATTTCAAATCCCAGAAAAACACATTTTAATGAGCAAACATTTTCTCATTCTTTCACCACCTCAATACTCTAATCTTCTGTGTGATAATAGCCTGTTTTAATTTCAGTTTAGTGTTTACTAATTTGTGTTACTTATGAATTCAATTATCTCCAAAATCGCCAAATACTTCTTGTTAGAAAACTTTGACATCATATGGCTAAAATCAAAACATAGCAAAATGAATTATAAGTATGCTAGAATTTTTAAAGCATAGAACAAAGGGAAGATTATAACACCATACTAGAAATCTTGGTGTTTAATTAAACTTCTATCTGCTCTTACTGCATCAGGCAGGATTTTACTAGAAGAACAGATATAACACAAGGTGTCCAAATGTATAAGAAACTCCAAGGTTGGCTTATGATGATCAGCCACAGAGTTGGATGAGGAATTGTGCGGAGGGCGTCTGCACACCGGACTGAAGGATTCAGCCTGAGCCTGGAGCTCTCTGCAGTGTTCCATGCATTTCTGTATCAGGATGTTGAAGGGTCTGTGACAGAAGACTGATGAGTCTACACCAGAAGCCGAAGTGTCTGCGCTAGACACCAGGAGACAATGTGCAAGCTGATGGTGAAGACTGGAGCCCCTCCTAGGGAACTGGGGTCCTCCGTTCTTGCTCATGTCTCTGTTATATCCCTTAAGTGATGAGTCACCCTAGGCTGGGGCTTCTGCCCCCTAGGCGTACAGTGGGAATTGCCGAGCTGATTTAGTGAAGTTTTTTAACTTCTCAATTTGACACAGTCAATCAACAACTACACCTTCATTTGTACGTTGATGTGACATGGAATTGCAGCAATTGTCTTGACCAAAGAAAGCCCGAGTCAATTCTAAGCAAACCAGCAATAGAATGAATACTTCTAGCTATTTCTTCTAGTACAGCATTAGCCAAGGGAGCAGTGTGCTGCAAACAAAAATCTCTTCCAATTTGAAGCAGAATCCATCTTCTCCTGCCAGAAATACACACATGCATGCCAGGGAACAGTTATTCATCGGGTTTTTATCTGAGCAACTTCGCCTACCCAGCTCTTCACAATGCCAAATCATGGAGCGCATTCTTTTCCTCCTTCATCTTCTCAGGTGCTACCTTCCTTTGTACAGCTATAAATCCTACAATATTTTTATTTCCTCAGACTAGTTAAAACTATGTTTGAAATCTAATTTAACTGTTGTTTTTTGATTGCTCCCCTCAATGTTCACGATGGCCCAAACCTGTAAGAGTGACCATGTGAATCAATGTGTACATTTTTTCCCAGCCACAGTATAATTTTAAGAATGAAAATCTGATGTTTATATGGATTTTATTTGTAACATTCAATGTTTTCCTGTTAAAATGTCTCATGTAAAATATTCAGTATTTTTCTATTTCTTTAAAGTAAGTCCAATGTAGAATACAGAATGATAACTTATTTTTGCCTTTGTTTGCAATCTCATCTTCCTTAAATTTCTTCATTTCTTACTTTACCCAACCAAGGTATTTCTTCTTATCAATGCTGTTTCCCTCTAATTTCGTTTTGGTCAATGAACACCCAGAACTTTGAGGCTTAGATTTCTCTGAATCCATAAGCAGGGTCAATAAAATGAGTACCCAACATTTTTTTTTTAAATAAAAATGAATTCCTATTTCTCATCCATTTTTAAAGCAGCACCGTGAGAAACAAAATGACCTGGTGCTTATAAAACTTATTTTCATTGAATTGATGAACAGGTATGAAAGCAAAATCAACATTACCATTCTAGAAGCATGTTATAACCCTCCCTGTGGAGCTACCCTTTCACATTCTTACTACCTACCCCTTCCCAGAATTCCCTGCAGGTGGAATTAACTGGTCTCCTCAGAAGATCCTAATTACTGTTCCTTCATTTTATGTCTGCTTTCTTTGTTACAATGTCTCCCTGGCAGGGGGATCATACCCAGATAAGGGCTCTCATGAAGGTCTTCATCGAAGACTTAGATCATAGCTGTCTTACCACTTCCACACCTACAGCTAAAGTAGTGTAAACCATTTGATGCTTTGAGATGCTCTGTCTCTCTATCTCTTTGTCTCTCTGTCACTCTGACTCTTTCTGATTTTTTTTTTTTTTTTTTTTTGGTGGAACCAGGGATTGAACTCAGTCTTTGTCTATCTATCCATCCATCTGTCCATCAGGTCGTCCATCTGTCTGTCTCTTTCTTCCTCTCAATGTCATTGTTCTTTATTGTAAATTACTACCTCATTTCTCAGGACCTGCAAATACTGCATAAGGTCTCCAGAGTAAACAAATTAACTTATATAATGGACAGTGCCTGTTTTGTTTGTTTATTTGATACAGGGTCTTACTATGCAGTTCAGAGTTGTAATGATCTTCCTGTTGCAGCCTCCCCAGCACTGAGATTACAGGTGTGTGCTGTGATGCCTAATTTTGGGGCCAGCACAGAGCACCCGGGATTCCTGGGCCAGCAAGGCATGCAGTACTGGAAACTGAACTCAGGTCCTTGTGCTTTCCAAGCAGGTACTTAAACTGCCAAGCTATCTCATAAATGAGAAACACATTTAATGTCGTTCTTCTGGGATAAACTCCTCCCCCCTTTATTTATTTATTTATTTTAGTACAGGGTCTACAGGGTCTCAGTATGTAGAGCAGACTCATGATTCTCCTGTGTTCAGCCTTCCAAACGCTGGGATTACAGGCAAGCACCACCATGCCCAGTCTCAATGGCCATCTCAGCACACCCCGCGGGCAGGGCCAGCACGGCATGCCAAGAATCGAACCCTAGCTGCTGAGGTCTGGCTAAGCAGGTGCTTTAATTCGCTGAGCTATTTGGCTGGCCCCAACTCTTTGGATTCTTAACATTGTTGGAAACATGATCTTGTGCACATTTTACAAGTGATTTCTGTCTTCAGCATGGAGCTGAGACATAAGTATCCTGCTACATAATTACCAAACATCCTGTGACACGCACAAACATGATGCTCTCCACTGAGCTCATCAGCAGCATATAAAAGCGTCAGATAAATTACTTGGAAAATGATACAATTGGGGTAATACCCAGTGTTATGGTTTGTGTCTAGTTGTTCCCCCAAAGCCTCATGTAGTCATGGGGTGGGGACTTTTAGAGTTTGTGATTAACTCATGATCCACTGGGATTTGTGTGATCCAAGGTTGGGATTACTACTATTGGGATTAGTACTATTGGGATTATGGGTGTGAGTACTTCCCCCAGCCTGGGGCAGAGAGCCTGAGTGTAATATAAGAGACAGAGACAGACTTTTCGTAGCTATTGCTCTTTGTTCATTATTGATTGTTCCACCCCCATGAATTGCTGCTCTTTGTCATATGCCTCTTTGCCTTGGAGCCAGCTGAATATGGACTGAAACCTCCAGTAACTGTGAGCTAAATAAACCTTTCCTTCCTTCATTTTGGGTGTTGGGTATTTGTCCCAGCAATGAGAGAAGAGTAACTAAGACACCCAGCATCACTCTAAGTGATCTTCGAAATCATCTTAATATTAGCTACTATTGCACAAGTGTAAATAATTTTCATAACAATAAATCTATAATAATCATGAAATTTGTCATCCTACAGTTTTAGGAGGGCTTAATAATCTTACAATAATCTCATAAGTTTGGTCTTTTTATGAAAATACTCCCCCATTTTACCATTTTCATTTTTCAGAATGGACTTCAGAAGTATTATAGACGTTTCATCTTTATCTAACTTACAAAAGGCATTTTTAATTATTTTAATCACAGTCAAGGAATGAAGTGAAGGCTATTTCATTTAATTGGTTAATATGGGCATTAGTTAGGTTAGAACTTGCCAAATCATACATAGTATATGGCTAAACTGTATATTTTTATAGTATTTTATGAATTATGCATTGAAAATTTATGAGAAATATATAAATTTTCTTCAAACTAAGAAAAATTTTAAAATAGTTTTTAAATGTATTTAGTACAGGTCTACAGGGTCTCACTATATAGATTGAACTTGTAGTGATCCTCCTGTTTTCAACTTCCCAAGCCCTGGGATTATAGACACATGCCACCATATGCAGTCTCAATCACCATCTCAATGCACCCTGGGAGTGTGTCTGGCATGGCACTCCACGGCTCGAACCCCAGTCTTTCCATCTGCGTGAGCAGGCACTTTAATCCACTGAGCTATTGGGCAGCCCTGGATTTTTGTTGTTGATTTTTTAAAAAAATATTTTACAGTCTCACTTTTTCATAGGAAACTGGACATTTTAATACTATATTTAAATATTTCCTACATATTATTCATATATGTTGTTTACCAGAAATACTGGGTGAAAATAATAAAAACCAAAATCATATGCATTTATCATTAGCAGGCAATGGAATTTTATTTCATGCAACCCTCACAGCTGCTGAATGAGATGCATGCTACTATCTTTATAAAAACTACAGTGGTGACGAAGCCAGCAGCTGATAGGGGGTAAACTCAGGGTCCATAGCCTTTCTGTGATGCACCATTAATTTTACTACATTAAACACAACATAAAACTGCAGCGCACATACTCTCAAAACTTGTCCATGGAGGCAGAGAAAATAAACCACGATATAGTAAATGCTGATTTTATTGGTGCTCACTCCTCTTTCTCTTTGAGCTCTGAGATATGACTATACTTCAGATTAGTAGGGCTGGCCAAATAGCTCAGGGGATTAAAGTGCCTTCAAGCAGGTTCAGGAACTAGGGTTCGATCCCTGGACCTGCCATGCCTGCCCCGCCCCCAGGGCACGCTGAGATGGCCATGGAGGCTGGGCGTGGTGTGGGTGCCTGTAATCCCAGCTTTTGGGAGGCTGTAAACAGGCTGGTCACTACAAGTCCAATCTAGTTGTGAGATCCTGAGCACTCTGTAGACACTTTCCTAAAATACAAAAAAAAAAAAATTCTTTTTGCAACCTGAGAGCTCAGATTTTTTGCCTACTTCTTCCAGCCAGGAAACCAGGAAGCAGCAATCTGCAGTGAAGAGAACAAATAAATAAATTACAAATCAATATTAACATTGAGTGTGGTACAGAAGAGCATGAGCTATTATGTCGAATTTCAGCGGTTCTTTTCTTTCTGTTCTTGATTTCTGATGTGCAGCCTTCAAATTTCAGCCTTATTAAGCAATCTTCAGGTGAACTGGGGGATAGCTCAGGGGCATAAACACTGCCTGGCAAGCACAGGCTTGTGAGTTTGATTCCTGGATATTTCAGATAAAAGGTCTAAAAATACATAATATATATCCCTTTATAGGGCGTTATTTTTCATTTGAGTTTCATATTTATCTCTTTCTAATATATAACATTGCCTTAATCTTTCTGTTAGTCTGTTTGTGCTACATGATGATCACAATCATTTCTGAGAACTGGTATTCAGGGAACATATAGATCTTCTTCCCATCTCCAAAATACCTCTCTCTCTCTCTTTTCTTTCTTTCCTTATTTTTATGTATTTGGTATAGGATCTACATAGTCTACACTGTGTCACTACACAGATCAGACTCATAGTGATCCTCCCATCTCGGCTTCCCCAGCACTGGGATTACAGGCTTGGGCCACCACGCCCAGCCTCAATTGCACGCTCAGTGTGCCCTGGGGGTGGGGCAAGCACTGCATGTGGGGGATCGAATCCTGGCCACTGCCCTCTGCCTAAGTAGGTGTTTTGTCCGCTGAGCTTCCTTTACTTTTTGATCTTTAGTTTGTTATATTTTTAAAGACAAACTTATTTTCCATTATCTTTAAATATTTCATGGTAGAGGATATTTGTGAAACACAAATTGAGAAAATATAAAAAATGGGAAAATAATACACATATTTCAAGAAACAAAAGTATTCATTTAATGACAAATTGAAAATGTTTTTCTCTAACCTTTTTTTCCTCACCTGGTCCCTATTTATTTTCCTTCTGCTCCTTCAGCCAGAGTTGTCACAGCTGAGTAGAAATGTACACCTGAGGGAGCTGGGTTCCAATGCTGCCCCACACTGGAATCGTCTGAGAGGAAGTAAGTACACAAGGGCTGAGCCCCACTCAAGTCATGTCAAGCTGGAGCAGGACCAGATCATGGTGGGTCTAGTCTAAAAAAATCTCACCAGGTGCTTCTAATGTACAAGTTATTCTCAAAAGTGCACTGAGTTGACAATCATAAATTTCATGAGTTTTATCTGAAAGGATATATTCCAAATCAGTTTCTGTTGTTATTGTGTATCAGAATCACTTCAAGAGCTCTAAAAGCATATATTTCTTGGTATTGCCATACAATTTCCAGCTTGCAAAATGCTGGAGTGGGGCCTGAGAATTTGTACCTCAAGCAAATTCCCTTGTATTAAAGGTGCTATTGGACCCAAGGTAGATTTTGAGAATCGCTGTTCTGGGGCATAGTTTTTCTTGATATATTGAATTCAGCTCAAAAACACACATGGTTCAGTCTCAATTTATCCATGTGGTCTGGAAGCTAACTTTCCCTTAGATGTTAATTAACTGCTGTATTAAAAACAAGGATGAAACGGATGGCAGAAAGCAAGAACTGCATCTGGAAAGTGTGGTTCTGTTTCCTCTCACTAAGCACCAGGCTGCAATGCCGAGCTGCACCACTTAATGCTTCTGCTAACAGGATACTTAAGTTTTATATTTTGAAAAGTCAAATTTTCTGCAGTCTATCACTGGAACACAGCCCTTATCTCTACCTATTAAAATCTCTTTTATATTTTGGCCAGGGTGTAGAGCAACAAGAAGTTTCAGCCATTGTTGGTGGTACAACTTCTTTGGAAGATAGATTGGCAATTCCTGATGAAACTAAATGTGTGAGTCAGGGTTTTACTTGAGGAACAGATGTAACACAAGGAACAGACGTAACACAAGATGCACAAATGTATAAGAAATTAAAGATTGGCTTACGATGGTCAGCCACAGTGTTAGATGAGGAAGCATGCAGATGGCGTCTGCTCACTGGAGACTGAAGGACTCTGTCCCAGGTTTAGAGCTCACTGCAGTGTTCCTTGCGAGTCTGTATTAGGAGGCTAATGAGTCTACAACAGCAGGCTGATGAGTTTGTAATGGAAGGCTGAGGAGGATCCAAGACAGAGGCCAAAGAATCTGCACTAGAAACCAGGAGATGATGACCAAGCTGTCTGCAAAGAACGGAGTTCCTCTGAAAGAATAGAAGCCTTTATCCTTCCTCAGCTCCCTTTTTATATCCTGCTTTTTTTCTGAACTGCACTAGAGTGGGCCTTCCATGCTCTCGGGAGAGCCTTCACACCCCAGAGTGTGGAACTGCTGAGGGGATTTACTTATGCTTTTAACTTCCCAAACTGACACAATGTATCAACCACTACACTAAACATATGCTTACAACATAATCTAGCACTAGTTCGTGTTTGTGCAAGGGAGTGAGCAAATTATGTCCACACAAAAATCTGCATTGGAATATTTGTAGTAGCTGTACTCATAACATTTAAGGCTTAGAAGCCACTGGAATTTCCTTCCACAGCTGAATAGATGATATTAAGAATACTGACTATAGTTCAGTGAGTTACTAAGTGAGTTATCAGTGAACTGTCAAGACATGAAAAGGTACAGAGAAAGCTTAATACATATGATGGGCTTAAGGAAGCCAATTTTAAAAGGCTATGTACTGTATGCTTCCAAATGGATGACAATCTGAAGGAGGAGAAACTATTATAGTTGGTGCAAAACTATATCCAGAGTTTGTATGTAGGAAAATTTCCTATAGAAAATTCTATATTCTTCTTAAGATATCATTTCTTGATTCTCTCAACAGATAGAAGAAATGGTGTATTTCCATGCACTTGTTGTCATTTATCCTTTAAGCAGTGGTTCTGTCATCTGCTGCAGTTGTAATATTTGATGATTATGATGAAATGATACTTGGCATCAAAACTAATGACCGTTTAGCGTCCAGCAGGGGAAGCTCCCTGAACACTGCCAATCTTGACCCTTCAATAATTTTCCAAAACACAAATGAAAGAATAGGACAAGTTCAATAACTCAGCTAAGTCCTTCTTGGGTGCTGAGCTGCAGAGCTCTCTGTAACACCAGTACCCAAGGTATACACACCTGGAGTAATGAAAGAGTTAAGTGTCATTTAGTACTCAGAACAGTTTCTCACAAAGGCAAGGTAATGATTAATTACTATCATCTTATCTTTATGCTTTTTTACTTACCATGGGACGGTCGTATGCTGAGCATTTTGCTAGGAACTCTACACAACTATCTGCTTCTATGCACTTTATTTTATTCTGACCCTTTTATTTTCACAACAGTATTGTCAGATTGGAAAGTACAATTCTCAAAGCAACTTGTTCAGTCACAAAACTGAAAAGCAGATAAACCCTAAAGAAAATCCAAACTTAGGATCATGCCCAGTTCTGTATTGATTTTGTGTCACGTGCAGAATTTAGCACAGTAGCTTATGATTAAAATATACAGTGAAAGTGCAAATCTTAAAAAAAAAATCAGGGAAAAATTTACATTGCTGTTAAATACCTCAAAACACTCTCCCGAGCCTGGATCCCACCTGTCCCATCATTCTTGCCACCTTCTGGAGTTCTTCTGCTGCTTGCAGGTGGAAAAGCAGGCTTGTAGAAACATTAAAGAGTGTCCGCATGCATGTCAGTCTCCTGATCTGTAGCATGCAGCTTCCCGCTGTTCCTCTAGGTCAAACTGGCCATAAAAAGTATCTTGAATCAATTTAGGATGTCACGGCAGCACAAGTGAAGGCATTTGTGCAAGAAAATTTCCAGACCCAGTCTAGGGAGTGGCAAGTTCAAGTTCATATTAGGAGGGCATGGGGATTTTCATCAGGGATTAGTGTAATATATATATATATATTACACTAATATATATATAATATATATATATATTATATATATATAGCTTCCACAGTATTTTCTGACAGTTTCTTTTTTTTGAAAAATATGATCACTTATTATTTATGAAACTAAATTGAACTTGTATATCTACATTTTTCACTTTACAATTTCTTTGTATTTTACCTACACATATTTGTTTCTCCTTTTTTAAGTTCCTGATTTAACCCCTCTTGCTTTGAAGTCATGAAAGCAAACATAAGTTTACTAGCATAGCAGTTTATATACTTAAAACAATATGAAAGAAAATCGCTGGTTATAGAAAAAAATATGTAACTTTCTCCTGACACAATATGAAAGGTTTATATGACCTGTAAGGAGCGTCTGTGGTGGCCTGCCATGGACCTTGGCACTATCTCCCACTTCTGAGACCCTCTTCCCTCTTGGGTCTGGGCAGGACTGAGATATCAGCATTTATTGAGTGTATGAGATATAGTGAGAGCAGGTCATAAAAAGACTGCGTGTCCACTCTGAGTTTGGGTCTGCAGTCTCTGCAGATTGATTTCTTGGTTCAGAGGGAACTGATAGGGCAAAGTAGTGTGCTGTGAGAGGCCTCTTGAGGAGGACCTGGTGCTTTTCACCAAAGCTGGCAAAGCATGGGGTCTGTCTCTGCCCATACAATGGATTTGCAAGAGGATGTTTGAGGCCTGTCACAATCTGGTCCAGCCACTGAGTTTGGGAGCTGGCCATCTCTCAGTCAGTCCATGAGCCGCCTATGCCTGCGGGATGGACTCCATCTCATGAGGGACCTTGATCCAGAGGAGCACAACTGCACGGCTGAATGCTCCAAAAGCCGAGTGGTAATAGAAGATCCTGTTGAACTGACTGTTTTAGCCGTGTCACACGCACAACATTTTTGGGGGTCTTACCATAAACTTAAAGCAGATGGGAACTTACACAATAGAGCCAAAGAAGCATCCAGTCTATTTTAATGGATTTGGGGGAAAAATAAGTTATTTTGTGTAACTATTCCATATGCCCCAATAAAAAACAAATCAGTCATCAATATGTTCCTCCAAATTTATGTATGTATGTATGTATGTATGTATGTATTTATTGGTACTAGGGATTGAAATCAGGACCTTGCTCTTGCCAGGCAAGCACTTATTCCACTGAGTCATCTCCCCAACCCCCTCTCAAAATTTAAATGTGGAACAGAAAGGCAAAAATTGCTGGTTTGGATTTTGGGCGATATCTCTTCTCCAAGGGAAATTCTTTATAGTATACGCTAAGATTAAATAATGAGACTTTTTTTAAAAGGTGCTTCATAATTCAAAAGAATGATAAATATGCCAGCTCATGTTTGAAAATACAAAATGTACATCATTTTCTCTTTTCGATTTGTAAAACTAGGAACAGCCATTAAAATTGCTTCATAATTAAAAATTTATATGGATGAAAGAGCCCTGTTAACTCTCCACTATTTCGTGGGATGATAGGGTTTTTATTTCAGTAGTTCTAATAGGACACAGTCATTAATTAGGGAAATGATATTCCTTCAAGAATATCATTAGAATGATAAGTGTCTGCTTACAGCATCAGAGTGGCTACAGCTTTGAAGGAGCTGAAATCTGATTCAATGCATATTTCAAAATGGGATCACACACGTGAGCATTTTGTCAGAAATGATGTCTCTCAAATTGGTTGTTACCTTATAAGATATAAATAGGTGTAGTATTTTGAAAATTTGTTTCATTCTAAAATAGGTTTGATTTAAAAAATGCTTCTTAGACATGCTTGGCAATTATAAAACTCTTGAGTTTTAAGTAACAAAAATATAAAATTTATCTCTGACCCAAAGAGAGAGATAAATGAATAAAATTTATTTCCTTCATTTAAGTATTGGGAATGTATTAGGAAAGGCTAAGCTGTTCTACTTGCCCAGAATAATGCTCTGTGGATCAATAAATTGGAGACTGTCTTCAGTCTAACTTCTAACTTGAAAGAGCTCTTTGGTAACTGACAAAGGGTGGCAATCACCATAAGCTACTCCCACTATATCCACAGTGCTGACCCCAGTATCAGACAGGACAAGCTGTTAGCAGTCTGTCACTGATAAATAGAAGATTGGACCACCACCCATGGGAAAGACAAAGTATCGGCTTTGTACCTAGACAATTTTCAATTCTTGTCTTGCATCAGAGGATAGTCATCATAAAACCTAAATTTCTAGAAATACAATTACTAGGACTGTGTATGACTCTGTTAAAATGTATACATTTTTAGGGCTGGGGAGATGACTCAGTGGAATAAATGCTTCCCTGGCAAGCACAAGGGCCTGAGTTCAATTCCCGGTTCTGCCAAAAAAAAAAAAAATGTGTACATTTTTACTATTTTTATATTTCAAAACTTGCCTATTACAAAGAAACTATTTAAAACTGAAAAACAAAAGTAAATTATTTAACATGCTTGATGTTCAACTGAAAAGAATATCCAAATATTGGAGAATATAGGAATAACTCCTAAACACTAAAGTGCCATAAAATATTTTAAGGTGTGATCTGTTCCAATATGTACAATTTACTGAAGTTGGAATTTTACTGTTTGATTTTATTATGCATTGTGCAGTTATAACACTGTCAAAATATGACGTGAAAAGATGGTCACCTTATATTTTGGGTGTAGAAAAATGGAAAAAATCAACACTCTCACTGAAGTAAACTCCTAATAGGTGAATAATCATCAAAATCATATCTTTTTTATTTATTTTTATTTTCAATCAGACAGTTTCAAGACACCTTAACCATACACATTAGATGAATTAATACATTGCAAACTGTTTTCATAATGTTTTGGTATTGTACAAGGTGCATACATGATATTATATTTACAGATATTATTTTAGCAGATATCTCTTATCAGTGAATTAAGAGTGTAGCTGCTTACTTATCTTATTTTTTATACCTGAATTATATAATCATTTTCCTAGTGGATGACCATAGTACTAGAAGCCGACATAATATCCTGTCCAACCACCATTAGTGCAGACCTTGCCTCTCATAGGATTATGTAGAAGCTCAGCGTTATCTATCCCAACTGTACTGTCTATACACACACATCATGATTTTTTTCTTTCTACACCCCTTCCTTTGTCTACACCTGTCAAAGATGGGCACTCCATTGACATTCAACTAACTTAGGTGCTTGAACTCGACACCATAATCAAACACAGTCCAGCATTCTACAACAATAGTGAGTTATTCAAAGAAATTGTCGACCATAGCCATTTACAGCTCAGCTTAATATTATGGCCCCACGATGTATACTTCATTTTTATCTTTAATTGAACTGATGAGAGATCTTGAGGTCATAGGCTCTTTGATACAGAAAAATCAAGTGAAATACAGAGAGATACAAGACATAGTCTGATTTCACTATTTTTTTCAACACAGGCCATTGAGCTAGCCAAGGCAGCTCTTATGCCACTGAGCCATCTCCTAGCCCTTGATTTCACTGTTCTAAAATGTCAAAAATATTTAATTGATGCATAATAATTGTATATGTAATGGGAATAAAGTAACCAGTAAGAGGAAAAGGTGTTGGTGTTCTATCACACAGTGAGATGAATATAGCAAATCCTGACACACTATGTATCCTGTGCTACCTAGAAAAGAGATTTGAGTGTTTTTATACTAAAAAAGAAAAAATAAATGAAGAATTGGGCAGGTTCCTCCCTGCACACACTATTCCTGTCTACCCTACTTTGATTACTAGTGAGGACATGTGTCAGGTCCAAACATGTTTTGAATGTCACCTATGTTATTTCTTGGAGCTCTTCTGAGTAGTTTTACTTTCTGTTTTGTCATGAAGTAAACAGTAAGATTCTCAGTTCATTCTTAAAGGGATAAACATCTGCCACGGAAAGAAAGAGTGGAGTTTTATGACATAGTAGCTACAGCCAGCATACCTAGTTTGCATTTTGCCAAGTACAATTACTAACTCTGTGGCCTTGGGTAAATTACTTATCCTCTGTGCCTTATTCCTCTACAACTGCCAAAGAAGAGCATAACAGTGCTGTGATTTTGTTGTAAAGTGTTCCCCAAATCTTCATAGGATCCCAGCTAGACTATGGGGACTAGATAATCAGGGTAGCATGGTGGACGTGCTGTTTGGAATCAGAGTCTGGTCATAGCAGGCAGGTCCTTGTGGTAGGAGCTGGAATGGACCATGTGATACTGGTTCCTCCCTGCACACACTACTTCCCATCTGCTGCACTGTGGGCAGCTCTTTCCTCCCATGCCTCCTGCCTTGGAGCCAACAGCCTGTGGGCTGTGTTCTAGAAACTTGAACCAAAATGAACATCTCCTTTTTAAATTCGCAGCTTTTGAGTGTTTTCCCCCAGTAAGGAGGGAAGCCACTAATGCACATCATGGGTGGTAACTTAGTAGATATCTCTGAGCTCTTCACCAAGAAAAACACATTGACCAAGAGGTTGGATGTCTCCCTGTGTTTGTTTCTTCCATCTCAGCGTACGCATCCCATTTCTTCTGTGTACTGATCTGATAGACCAGTTGGTGTTGTATTGTCTGTCCTGGCTGACGACAAGCAAGCATATTGACTGCCCCTCTAATTTTACTACCTTGTAGAGTTATTTCCTGTGCTTTGCTTC
The DNA here is from genome assembly GCA_004027165.1 of Ctenomys sociabilis. Classification (NCBI taxonomy): domain Eukaryota; kingdom Metazoa; phylum Chordata; class Mammalia; order Rodentia; family Ctenomyidae; genus Ctenomys; species Ctenomys sociabilis. Next base: position 51,188 of record PVKA01009636.1, on the reverse strand, counting down.
TTCTGTCTATAGATGTAGTCATCCAAACTCTCACTTTCTATAGCAGCTTTTTAAAAAGTCATTTTATCTTATAACTTAGCTCTCAGAAATGTACACATTTATATTTTCTATTAAATTGTAAAGTCTCAAGAGATGGAGTGAGGAATAGGTTAGGAAGAGGCAGAAAATCAAAACAGAATTAACATGTATTAGGTACACATAATAAATCTCTATGAGGATTTTAATAACTATGTACTATAAACATGTACAAAATAAACATGACTAAATAAATAACAAATAAATCTGTAAGAACTCATTCATTCTTCCCCAACAAAAACAAGTTGTCAATTCACACAAAAAGTATAATCCTGTATGATCAGTTTTTCCTGGTGAAAATGTTTAATCTCACAGATGTTCTTCCTTTTCTTCTACTTGGCTCAATATAGTGCCTTAATCATGGGGTGAAAGAAGTCACTAAAGCACCTCATAAGGTCTTGTGGTATAGAGAACACAAAATCAAATACACAGAAGTTCTCAAGATCCTTCAGTTCTACACTCCCCTGTTCCTTTCACTCCCAGAGTGATATCTAAGACTCGATATGTAGCGCATGTGACCTCTGAGTCCAGCAGAAGCGCAAGTTACAGTGAGACCCTCTGCTTCCCTTCAGCTTTCTCTGTGGGCATAGCTATGCTCATTTTCCTTCACCTGGTGTAGTAGTTGGTGACTCTCAACCCTGGTGCAAGGAATCCCTGATGTATCACTTTGTCTTCCTTAGCTTTTCAACTCTGGAACCAAAGAAAGCATCAGCCTACTTTATTTTCTCCAGATCTGTTATGCAACCAAGTAAATATGGTTGATCAGCTCAAGTGACTCAGGTCACCGTGCAGGAAAATCCATATGCCAGACTCCTGGACTTTGGGCAAAAATTCTTCACTCAGTATTAGGTGTTAATGTGTCTACAACATTGTGTGGAATAGATGGTGCTCAACTTCCTGCACAATGCTGAATGAAATGTCAGTTTTCAAGTGTTACCTGTGACACAATTTTAAAATTCCTTTTGTAACTTTTCTGTATTATCTCACCTCTCCTGTTTCCAAGGAGATGAAAGCCTTCCAATAAAGAACACAGTGCCTCTTCTCAGAAGTGTAAGTGGGAGAGACACATTCAGGCTTTGGGTAGGTGAATGCCAATTTTCTGAGAATTTAGGTATTCCTAGTGGCAGAGTTAAATTCCTGTCTGGTGTCATGCTTCTACCACTGCAAATGTATTATAAATTTGAATTCATAAAATAATGAATTTAGTAGTAATAGTTGTACTAGTCCATGCAATTTTGTTTTTGTTTTCCAGCAGAACCAGGGATTAAATTCAGGCCCTTGATCTTGCCAGGCAAGCACTTATTCTACTGAGCTATCTCCCTGGCCCCCTGAAGTTTGTTTCTGAAATGTAATTTGATAAGGATATATAAAGGCATCACATTGAATGAAACAAGACAGGTAATTTTATAGAAACACTGGCTGGTTTCACAGATTTTCCTTTCAAATTCCTATTCTTTCTCTGTGTGTAATTCATTACATTATTTGTTTTACATTGAAAACTAAATGATGTTGAATGTTAATACTGCTCATGTTACTTTGTTACCATGTTGATCTGCAGAGATAAAATTGTAATTTCTTTTCGGGATGTTATCATCTTGTTATGGTTTGTGTCTAGTCGTCCCCCTAAACTTTCATGCAGTCATTGGTGTGGCTTTGAGGGTTTGTTATTAATTCACGATCCAATACAGGGATTAAGGGTGTGAGTGCTACACCCACCTGGAGTAGGTAATCTGTATTCAATATAAGGAAAGGAGAGAGGCCTGGTAAAGGTCACAGCTGCTGCTCCTCCCTTGCTCTTTGCTGCTTTCTGCTGCCCTCTGCTGTGTGCCACTCTGCCTTGGAGCCAGCCAGATATGGACTTTAACATCCACTGTGAGCTAAATAAACCTTGCCTTTCTTGATTTACGATGCCAGGTATTTTTGTCCCAGCAACAAGGAAAAAAGTAACTGAGACACACCTAGATAAAGGAGAATAAATATATTTCCAAACATCATTTATTCAACCTTATGAAAACTAGATAATTCAGAAATTATAGATTTACAGTGTAAGTTACAATTGCGTAGTTTATACAGTGGCATTTATAAAGTCTAATGAATGCAATTTTATTAGTTTTCTTTCAAATCGTAGTGTAAATATATTAACATTCAGTTCACCAAGATGAACTTCTGTTGTTTTGACTTCATATTTACCTTATAGATCTTATTGAACAATGAATCTTTTTGTTTGTTTGGTTGCTATTTTTTTTTTTTTTCTTTTGAGACAAGGTTTTGCTGTGTAGTTCAGACTGGGCTTGAACTTGCAGTGATTGTCCTGCCTCAGCCTCCTGGGTGCTGGGTTTAGGCTTACAGGCATGCACCACCATGCCAGCTTGATTTGCTTTCAGTTTGCCAAAACTGATAGCAATAGCAACACCCACCGTCCTAATGATCTCTACAAAGAAAGCATATGATACCCGCAATATAAAACAATGCATAAAGCACTGCTGTGAGTTTATATGAAATTGTGTTAATTTCCATGGCTACAGTCAGTTAGGTTCTTCTGTCAGTTGCCAACACTACCAATAAGAAAACAGTTTATTCTTTGCCTCTTGAAGAGCTGTGATACTTGCTAAGAACATCTTAGAACTCTAAGAAATCATCTCAGTGAATACATTTGATGGCTGTTCTCTTGACCCAGGAGACTGTGAAATCAGAGATGGAATGCTGTCTTAGAATACATTTCTTTATGAAGTAAGAAGAGGCCTGGCAGTTAATCTTCTGTGAACTATTGCAGCTGGTTGAAAGAAGTCAACATGTGCTTACAAACCAAATGTGACTTTTTTAGTTTCTTGACCAATAAGTAATAAATAGCACATCACTTTGAGAACACTTGTGTGGGAAATAGGGGCAGTTTTAAGCTTTCTAATATAGGAATAACAAAACATATAATTACTTGCAAAAGTTTGGTGAAGTAAACACAAGCGCATGTTTGTTGCATTCAGTTTCATGGTGGGACACACAGCATTGAGATGAAAAAGTTAACAATAGGTTTGTTTTTCCAGCCCACAAAATAAAACACGAAAAACACATCTGAGTGCTTAATATTTCATTGCTGTTTAGCAGTGTGGGTACATAATTTTGGCATCAAATTGAATGTATATGTTTTTAAAGGATGTAATTAAATCTTTCTTGGGGAAATTCAGTGATCTTAAAAATTCTGTCAGCGCTTCACTGTTTCCATTCCTACTAAACTCTAAAATTAAGTTGGTAGTCACAGAGGCAATAGAATTTGTGCTAAAATATTTCCACTGGTACATGATGTAGAAGTGCTTCTACCATTTGGAAATGTGCCTGTCATTAATAATTTATCTGGAATTTGCTATGTGCAATAATTATGGTAAGGTGCACACTGTTGTTTTATAATAAAAACATAGCATACATAAAATATGCTAGATTGAAATCTCACACAAGCATGTGCTTTGCTCATGATATTTGTTTACTAAGTTTGAAGTTGTCTTTGTAAAATACAATCATTAATTGGCTGAATATTTCATATTATTTCCCATATGTGTCAAATCCCATAAGCTATGCCACAGTACTGATTCTTTCAACAAACGTTTACCAAGCTTCTATGAAGTGCCAGTGAGAAAGAAGAAAGGCAAGAATAATAAAAAAAATGTTCTGAAACCCTGTTCTGCCGTTTGTAGATCCTTTATCAGTGTGAGCCATGTGGATGAGTCATGGCCATTTCTCGACCAAGTTGCTCTCTTTAAAAGCCTGAGAGTATGTTTTGGTCTTAACTATCCTGTAGAAAAGTACAAAAATGCGATAGAAAAAGTAGAGCCATATTAATATGCTGAGCTGTAAAAGGCTCAAGTCAACAACTTTTGACTTTGTCAGTCCTATGGAAAACCCACTACTGTTATGGAATACTGGAGTATCTTGAAATATTTTGCTGAATTCATGCACCTACAATATTTAAATGACAACAGAATACCCTTCTCTGACAAAAACTAAACAGAAAAGCTGGTATAAATGAATCACCATTTTATATCTGTATATGCAAAACAGTTAGGATAGATATAGAGCTACGTTCTCTTAATTCAATGAATAAAAAGATTTTTGTCTAATAGTGTTTGTGAACAGGATATCATGTCTGCATCTTAAACTATGAATAACCACTATGAAGACAACAATATGCAATGTATTAATTACTGAAACTGTCCTAATAATTGGTTTTGAAACTATCTCATTGTTATTTGTTTCTCAATAAAATTAATTAAAAATATTCTTCATGTTGTCTTCTGTGTTACGTGTCCTTATGTGGTTGCTTGTACAAATTAAAATGCTTAGATCTCTACAGGGACATTTGCAGCCTAGAGGGAAGTGAACAGCTAACTGCTTGATACGTTAGCCTACTGCCCATAGGCTCAGTCAGTGTGACATTCTGAGAGGAAAAATGTGGGAAGGTAGGAGCTGACACTGGAAGCAGACAGGAAAAAAAATCTCTTGGAAAGGATAACACCAATAAACAAGCCTCTATTACTTTCTGCAAAAACTCTCACTGTCTCTGTCTCTATCTCTATCCCTTTCTCTCTCTCCATCTCCATCTCTGTCTCTGTCTCTGTCTCTCTCTCATGAGTTTATTTTTATCCATGCATATTTGCAGTGCATCATGTTTACACTCCACGCAGTTGGTCACGTGGCAAGTACACCCCATTCATTTTTTAAAAATTATTATTTCCTTTCTGTCCCCTACTTCTCTGTTAAAGTTGTACCTCAAGGAGGACAGAGCTGTCAGCAAGATCCAGAGGGAAGCGTGGCGCTTTCATGTGGAACATGATCTTCTTTGTCTTGCACTGCTCCTTGCTCTGGAATTTACCATTCACCAAAAGCTGAGTATAACAATGACCTTGATTGAACAGGATAATGATTGGGATGGAGACTTGTCGATACACTGGCTGGAGACACACTACAGATATAAATGCATCTCTGCATTTGCTGCCTGTGCTTCTGAAGAGCATGAAAAGTAACATTTTTCATATTTTCTAAAGAATGAATTAAGTGTATTGTTACATTTTAGGTATCACATGCCATAGGGATTTTGTACCTGTGCATGGTATAATTTGATTATTTTTCTCCTCATCCCCCTTCTCTCATTCAATTCTTTTCCCTTCCTTGCTCACAAATGCTCCACTTCCATTTCTTCCTTCTTGGCTTGCTTTTTTCCTTTTCATTCCTTTGTCTCCTCCTCCCCTTCCTTAGCTTCCCGTCATATTTGAGCATTTTCTTGCTATTTTACAATACCTATTATTCATTATGGCTCTTATTTACACTTTCCATTTCTCACACTGGAGAGACAGTATAGAATTTACTCATGTGCATCTGATTTACTTCACTTAAGAGTATGACCTCAAGAGAGAAACATTTGAGCCTTAGGAATTCTAACACCAGAATAATAAAGCGCTTTCCGCTTCAGGGACTCGAGCCCTTTCACAATGGGAAAGAGTAGGCACACAGGAATGTCAATTTAAGATAGCAGGAATCTCTGTGTAATTAGTCACCAATGAGCTGACCCCAAGTGAAGGAGCAATCATTTCTGTACACAGAGGTCAACAGAAGCACCCAGAGGTGCAGACTCTGCACCTTGGACTTGAAAGTGGCATTTATTTGACAATCAGAATAATAATTCTGTAAGTTTTACATATTCTTATCATTGGAAGTAAACATAAAGCTTTTCTTCAACAATAGCTCACATTTTTCTTGTGAACACTTATAATTACATTATCCATTAGCATTCCTTTAAATTTTATTTCCCAGAAGAAGGTAAATGTATCAAAATAAAAATAACATAAGTTCTTTACATGTTAAACTGCGAACATTTTAGTATGTGTTATGCTGAATAGAGGAAATTTCTGTCTAAATACTCTTCATTTTATATAAATTAATCTGAGCTTTTACTGTGTGCTTGTGGTAAACACCAAAGGTTTTTTTGATGAGACATTGAAAAGCTTCTAAGTAGGATACACTTTCTTGACTTATATTTCTTTTTTGTGTATTTTTAAAGTTGCTTCTGAACATGATGTGGACCCAGGTTGAGGGCAATTACATTAGCAGGTCATGATTTAAGGTAGGGTTCAGGCTTGTTTCCTTTAACTTTTCTGAAGCAAAACTATGCTTAAAGTTTTATTGGAAGCACAGGTTAAACACCCTGTCATTCAGAACATTGCTCATAAATTTTGCATTCATTCAGAGTTTAGATGCACTCATAACGTAACTCTCATTTTTATTGTTGTTCTACCAATTACATGATTACTTTTTAAGATTCTCACCGAGAAGCAGCAGAAACAATAATACTAGTCACTCAAGGTGTCTTCAAAGTTTCTTCTGTGGCAAATACCACTAGAATTTGCATCTTTGTTTGTGTGGATCTGCTAAGACTGGCTCAAAATTTTCATTATACTCATGGATAACATGCCCATTGTGCATGCTTTACAGCGTATTGGAGAGGGTAATTGGTAATGATTTTTGACAGTTCTCCCTTGCTGTTGAAGTAAACTGAACGTATGTCATTCCACATCTGACCACCCTTGCTCAGAGCTTCCAGAAAATGAATTTTACCCTGCAGTTATTTCTAGTATGATTCAAAAGACACAAACAAACAAACAAAAAATGAAAACCACAACAGCAAAAGAAAGCATTCACAGGAATAAAATCAACCATCCATTATTTACATGCTAATACATTAAACCTAAAAGAGGAAAAAGTGAAAATATATAAAAAGAATTCATGCTACAATTTTTTTCACACTTAACATGGGTAAATTTCTTTGGATGTGAATTTTAACCTGGAAGTAATATCAAAAAATTTGAACTCCAATTACTGATAGGTGTCTTAAAAATACTAAGAAGAAATGTTTTGACCTCTGTATATATTCTGTAAATTAAAGTGGTTTAGGTCAAAGGATACAGAGGCTGATTTGAAGCTTCATATTGTTCATGCTTAAAGACGTGTAACTAATGCATTTGACATTTTCATGATAAATATTGAAAACATCTACTCCGGTTGTCAATGGTATAATGTAATTAAAAATATTTGCATGAAATTAAGTATAGTGAAACACTCTTTTATAGCCAGCTCATAGGGAGTTTAATAGAGGAATATTGCAAATTCAAGCACAACCTCAGGAAACTATAGATTTATCTTTAAAAAAATGGAGGAGCAGGGACATAGCTCAGGTGTAGATCATTTGCTACCATATATGGTGTCTTTGGCTTGGTCCCCAGTACTACATAGGAAGGAAGAAAGAAGAAAAGGTGAGGAAAAAGAAGAAAAGAATGAGGAAAATTTAAAAAAAGAAATAAAAACAATTTAAAGAATGTGTTCCAGCAGATTTAGTGTTTCTGTTTTAATATTTAGATCCTTGATCCATTTTGATTTTAGTTTAGTGCATGGGGAGAGACAAGGGTTCAGCTTTAATCTTTAGCATGTAGAAACACAATTTTTTTGCAGCACCATTTACTAAAGAGGTAATTTTTCTTCCAGTGAACTTATTTTTCACATTTGTCAAAAAGAAGGTGGCTGAGTGTGTTTGTAGTTGCTTCTGCATCTTGTAATCTATTCATTGATCCTCAGGTAATTTATTATTTGTTTGTTTATTTTTGCTGGTAACATGATGCTGTTATCACAGGAGATTTGCAGTATTATTTGAGGACATAGGTGCAGGCAAGGACTTCAAGAAAAATCCAGTAATGTGGGAAATATTATGAGGAATCAATGAATGGGATCTCTTCTTTTTAGAAAAGCTTTTGCACAGCAAAAGAAACCACCACCAGAGTAAAGAAACAGTCCAGAGTGGGAAAACATTTTTGTCAACTATTTGCCAGACAAATGACTAATATGTAAAATTTACTACAAAATTACTCAAATGATCCTACCCTCTCACACAAACTTCAGGACCCAATCCGAAAATGAACGTATAAAATGAATGACCACTTCTCAGATGAAGAGCTACAAAAAGCAAGTAAATACATTAAAAAATGTTCAAAATCACTGGTCATTCAAGAGACTCAAATTAAAACAGTGCTGAGATTCCATGTCACCACCAAAAACATGACTACCATCAAAAAATCAACTACAAACAAATTCTGGCAGGGCTGTGGGGAAAAGGAACACTTCCATTGGTGGTGGGAATGTTGACTAGTAAAACCACATGAAAATTAGTGTGGAGTTCAACAAAAGATAAAACTAGAGGTTTTATTTGACACAGCTATAATTTTTTTTGGTATCTTTACAGAAAATCTAAAAATATCATAACATTTTGGTATATACCCAGCTGTGTTATAGCAGCACGAGTTATAATAGCAATATCTTGGAAATAGCCCCAATACATAACAATCAGCATATGCATGTTTAAAGTACATATGCATATACTGAGTACTATTCTGTCATAAAGAAGGATAAGGGCCTGTGAAATGGCTTAGCAGATTAAAGCACCCCCTAGCAGGTACAGGAGCTGGGAGTTAGATCCCAAGGCCTGCTATGCTGGCCACGGGCACGCTGAGATGGCTTTTGAGACTGTGTGTGGTGGCATGCACCTGCAATCCCAGCTCTTGGGAGGCTGTAGCCAGGCAGATCACTGTGAGTCTGATCTAGTGGTGAGATCCTGAATACTTTGTGGACTGTTCCTTAAACAATACAAGAAAAAAGGGAGGATAAACTTTAGAAATGTCTAGATAAATAAATGAGGCTTGAGACCATATTATTAAGTGAAGTGGGTCAGACACATGAATTCAAGTATTACTTGGTTTCTATGGTGTAAGAAACTAAAGGAAAAAGAAGGATCCTAATATTTAATAGATATTGTGAAAGAGGAAAAACATATTCCAACGACAAGGTGAGCAAGGGAAAGTGGAGAGGAAAAAGAGGGAAGGGGAAAGAAAGAAAAAGGGAAAAAGTAAAAGCAAAGCTTTTGTAAATTAGAAGAGGGAGTGGAATGGAAGGAAGCATGGAAGAATGAGAAAAAATTAGGATATATCATGTACAGGTACAAATTTTCTATGCTGAATACAATCATGTGTATATACAATGTGCCAATAAAATTTTAAGTAATTTTTAGAAATATAAATAAAATAAAATAAAAATGTGTTGAGCATTTGTGCAAATGTATGAGTGCATACAGAGAGAAATGTCTGAAAATTTAGAATAGAATAAAGTTTAGCATCTCTAGAAGGCTGTAGGCTGGGTTATATATATTTCTTTCTGTATATTTCAATGGTTTGAAAAACAAAAATAAACTATATCCATCTTAAGCTGAGTAAACACATCAAAAATAACTGATAACATTCTTAATATGTACTCACTTCAATTAATAATGAAAGTAACATCAATTAAATTTTACAAAAGTACTTCTAAATTTTATGATGAGAGTAATTTCTAAAAGAAACAGAAAAAAGATGTAGTTGTGATTTTTCTAGGTAATTAGAAACTTGATTCAAAATATTTTTAAATGTTGAACCACTCCACAAATACAATAATTTTCTGGAGACAAGTGTGAAAATTATTAGTTTAATGTCATGTACTTTTATTTTACATACTCCAAGCTATATTAGAAGTTGCCTAAAAAACATTGCTTCTTATAGTCTAAAATTAACTTCCAATTTGTATAAATAACTACTTGGGCCAGCAAGATGGCTCAGTGGGCTAAGCAGAGGACTGAGCACCTCCGTTGGCAAGTGAGGGTACAGGGTTCAATCCCCGGTCCTGCATGCCTCGCCCCAGAACACACTAACTGGCAACTGAGTGTGGGAATGGTGGCGTGTCTACAATCCCAGCACTGCAGAGGTTGCAAACAAGAGCATCCCTAGGAATCCAAGCAGTACAGTGGAACCCTGTAGATCCTGTATCTCCTGTACTAAATTTAAAAAAATGGAAAAGAAATATAAATTTCAGTAATTGTTTACTTTTGATGGATTTTAATATGCAATTGCCAACGTCATTTTCCAGAATGTTTATGTCAATTCTGTGTTGTAAATTTTCTTACAGTAGTTAGTGCAGGAGTATAGGGATACACAGTGATTTAGTTATTTATGTATTGCTGTTTTTTGTCTTTATGAGACAAGATTTCACTATAAAATTCATCCTGGCCTTCAACTCATTTTGTAGCCTAGGCTGGCCTTGAACTCACAGTGATCATCCTGCTTTTGCCTCCTAAATGTTGGGATTACAGGTGTGCACCACCATGCCCCTATCACAGAGATTTTGTGTATTTATTTATCTCTTTATTTCTTTGTTTGGTACAGGTTTTTGCTAAGCAGCTTGCACTCCTAATGATCCTCCTGTCTCAGCCTCCCCAGCCCTGAGATGCCAGGCGTGCACCATCACTCCTGGCTTTGGTGCCCTGCACAGTGCACTGGAGTTCAAGGGGGGTCAGCACAGCATGTGGTCCTGGGATTGAACCTGGGTCCTTGCCCTTGTCAGGCAGGCACTTGGACGGCTAAGCTATCTCCCTGGCCTGATAAAGTGATGTTAGAACATATACTTTATGTTTTAAAATTAATGCAGTTCAAATAATGAGGATTTTTATCTTGAAAGTAAATACACTGTACTCCTTTTCTTTTTTTGTGAAATGGGGATTAAACGCAGGCCCTTGTGCTTGCCAGGCAAATGCTTATTCTTCTGAGCCATCTCCCTGACCTTCGATTCCTTAGCATAGTTATTTTATATGAAAATATAACTAGAAAATAGTACAAACTTCTTACCTGTTTTTTTTTTTCTTTTTCTGCTTTTAATTTGATTTTTGCTTTGTTTTGAAGGCAAATTTGAGCAATAATAAAGGTTATTCTGAAAGGAAAAGGAAAATAGAGTATTTGCAATTTAAGAATTTAATAATTTAAAAAGCAGCAGCAAATATATAAGAGCACAAAATACATGCTAACACCTCACCTCTTACCACTCTTGTTACTAGTTTTATCTCACTATGACAACTTTTATTATTATTATTATTATTATTATTATTATTATTATTATTAATGTATTTAGTACAGGGTCTACAAGGTCTCACTGTGTAGATCAGACTAGTACTGGGCTTCTGTTTTCAGCCTCCTAAACTCTGGGATTACAGGTGCACATCACCACGCCCAATCTCAGTCACCCTCTCAGCACGCCCGTGGGCAGGGCCAGCATGACAGGCCCAGGAATCAAATCCCTGCTGCTGCTTCTCTTAAGCAGATGCTTTATTCCGCCGAGCTACCTGAAGCAGGTGCTTAATTCTGCTGAGCTATCTGGCCAGCACTGACAACTTTTCAAATACAGACCAAAGCCCTTGTCCCTTGGGACCAATGAACTTCCTTTAGCAGCGCTGCAGTGAGTAGGCTCATCTCTGTCCTGGTCCATCTTCAGGGCTGTGCTGCCTCAGGTGGTCCTGAGCAGTCTCTGAGTACTGCAAAGGACTTCTCTCAAATCCGTTCATGGGGAACAGAAGAGGGTGCTGACCCAGGAGCCACCTGCTTTTAACATAGAGCTTTCTATTCTAAGGTCGCCTACCATCTTTGTCTGGCTTTCCTCCCTATGCAAAGCCTAAATGGATGCCAAAAGCTGTGTGTATTTTAAGGGAGCAAAACAATCAGGATGAGTAAGCGAAGAGGGGAAGGAAAGGCGAATGAGTGACAGCTTCACGTGTGCATCTCTGGCACTGTTCTCACACTTCATTCACTTTTATGAATAAAATTGTTTTTCTTTCTTTCTTTCTTTCTTTCTTTCTTTCTTTCTTTCTTTCTTTCTTTCTTTCTTTCTTTCTTTCTTTCTTCCCCTCTTCCTTCCTTCCTTCTTTTCCTTCCTTCTTCTTTTCCTTCTTCGCTCCCTCCCTCCTTCCCTCCCTTGTTTTTTTTTTTTTTTTTTTGTGGAACCAGGGATTGAACTCAGGCCATTGTGCTTGCAAGGCAAGCACTTATTCTACTGAGCTATCTCTCTAGGCCCAAAATTCTTTAGGTTGCCATTAAATTTCATCAGGGAATGAATAATTGGATAGTTTTGTATAAAACAGTTCCTTGTTACTATTAACTGAAATTAGGCTCAGTTCTTAGTATGCCTGCCTTCTTTCTTTGGGTTGGTTTGCTTTTTTTCAGACAAAGTTCTGTATACACAGTTCAGGTAGGACTGGTTTCTATGTGCGGCCCAGGCTAGCCTTAAACTTGGAACCCTACTGCTGCAGCTTCCCAAGGGCTGGGGCCACAATTTTATGCCATCACACATAATTGGCTTTTTAAATTAATTTCAAAGTTATCCACTGAGTTTACTTTGTTTTTGAATTAGTGTCTCCTACCTAGAACAGGCTGGGCTCAAATTCACAACGATTCTCCTGCCTCAGTTTCCCGAGTGCTGGGATCACAGGCATGTGCCACTCTCTTGACATAATGTCCCGATTTCCGAAACCTCAGTGTCTATTAATATTTTCCAGATATATCAACATCCTAGTCAGATTTGCATTTGCAGTTTTATCATTCCAAGCTCATAAAGGAAGAAGGCTTATCTGCCCCTCTGCATCATTGTTCCCTACTTGTAAGAGAAGACAGAGGGTTGGCACATTTCAGCCTCTTCAATAGTTGTGGAAGGTCTCGCTACACAGCTTGGATTCCAGGTGATCCTCATGTTTTCAGTCTCCCCAGCACTGGGATTACAGGCATGCACCACCACTTCCAGACTCTGGCAGGGCTTAAATACATTTTCATGTTTATGTTTTCCTGCTAACATAGTTTAAAAGATGGTAGAGTAGTGAATAACAGAAGCTGTACTGTTCTATCATGGGATGTATTATTCATTCTAAATTTTCTAAACTATTACACATATAATTATTATATTTATATAAATAAATATAAATATAAGCATCCATAAAATACATGTTTCCATTTATATTTTTATATCTCTGTTGTTACTGATATTTGAAACTCATTCTGACTGAGTTTCATTTCAAACTTCTAGAGTTTTTCTAGTTTTATTAAGGGATTAATTTTCACAAAATGATTATGATCCCTCCTTATGATCAAAGTGATCCTGGTTCTGCTGTTTGTATACTCACAAGCATACTAATTACTTTTTAAAGTGTCACACTTATCGCCTTACAAATATCTCCCTGTGTAATTTATTCTTTTTCCTAGCAAAAAGCCCATTAATAGTCACAGGACTCAATAATGTTAATATTCCCAAGATGAACGATACAAAAGATTCATTATCTTTAAGCCACATTGGAATCATTGGACTGAATCATTTTATATGATTATAATTATCTCTCAGGCAATGTACTCATACAAATTTAGCTAAATGCTTAAGTGGCCTATTGACCCAAAGGGTGCTGTTACTCTCTGACTTAATAATTTAATTTATCATTGCCCAAGAAATAATGCATACTTTTCATTGGAAAGATCTGGATGTTGTAGTTTGAATGAAATTGTCAAGTAAGGATAATTAGAATACTAAAAACATTTTAAGAAATGTTCTTTCTTCTTGAGAACTTTCTATATAATCGTATGTATAGATATATCTATAAATATAGATGATATGGATAAAGGTAGAGAAAGATAAATATATATAGTTAGAAGAGACACATACATAGATCACTATACACACACACACACACACACACACACACACACATATATATATATGCATATGGAAATACAGATCTATATATTTCCATCACTATTTAAGATAGCTGAGAAATTTCAAAGGTATTAAGTCCATTTTCTTTGTGACCAAGTAAAATATTAAGCAGTATATTTTAAATCTATTTCAATTAAAAACTTTCTAAATATTTAATGTTTCTTGAAGAGTCATGACTGATTTGACTATACCTTTACATATCAAATAAGCTCAGTATGGGGCCAGCGAGATAGCTCAGCAGTCTAAAGTGCTCACTTAGCTAGGCTTAGGCAGGCACAGGGGACCGTGTTTTGATCTCTGGCACCATATCCTGCACCAGCCCCCACGATCAGGGCAGGCTGAGCCAGCACCCCCTTAAAAAATATGCTCAGTCCATGACCTTTTCATTTTCTCATGAATCTTCACTTAGTTATTGTTAAGTTTCTATTTTTTTAAGAAGGTATGTCTCAAAGCCCTATGTCAGAATAAATGCAGTGATACTGTTTCAAAGGACTCTGAATGTGAACTTACTTATTGGAAAAATGTATATGGATGGATTGGAGAGTGAAATCTGTAGTGACAAATTCCAAAGTGTCTCACTTCTCTTAGATACATGTAGGGTTATGTCTTAGTTACTCTTCTCTCATTGCTGGGACAAATACCCAGCATCCAAAATGAAGGAAGGAAAGGTTTATTTAGCTCACAGTTACTGCAGGTTTCAGTCCACACTCAGCTGGCTCCAAGGCACAATGGCCATGGCAGAGGGCAGCAGTTCATGGTGGAGAAGAAAAAACAATGCAACAAAGAGCAATGGCTACAGAAAGTCTATCTGTCTGTCTGTCTGTCTGTCTGTCTGTCTCTCTTTTGTATTACATTCAGGATCTCTCCCCAGCCTGGGGTATAGTACTCACACCCATAATTCCAGTAATACAAAAACCCATAATCCCAGTAGATCATGAGCTAATCTCGAACTCTAGAATCCCTACCCTATGACTACAGGAGGCTTTAGGGGGACAACTAGAAACAACTGTAACAGGTTGTCACAGTATGACCCTTGCAATTTACCACAACTCCTTTCGGTCAGTATTGTTTAGCATCAACCATACCAGAAATGATGTGGAGACTGCTGAGAGCACTTGGGCCCCATCTTCCCAGCCACTGTCCGTTACTACATCCGAAGGTCAGCTGTTGCCGGGACATTAGGATCATCACAAGAAATGAGCAAAATTGAAGGGAAGGGCCATTTGATGCTATTGTAGGCAACAGGGAAAAGCACTTCTGTTTATTGACTTTTATTTAAATAATATAAATGCTATAAAGTTCAACAAGCTAGTTGAAATACAAATATTGAGAACAATTCTTATCACAATAAGAGATAAGAACTGAAGAAATATAGTAAACATTTATGATAAATTTTCTTTTAACATGAAGAACTATGAATTGTGTACAGTAATTTCGTCTGAGTACTCTGACCATTCCTACTTCATGTGTATGGAAGAACATTTTATTTTTTACAGATTTTAATTCATTTTATTTTTCTCATGTAAGAACCCTTTGTGTTGTAGCTACTGCTGGAGCTTGAATCCTCTGGACAGAGACTCTGGCATGGGTTTTCACAAGATGGTCAGTGAATTCCTGATAGGGCAACTTGGTGAACACAGTCTCTTTCCAGAGGTCAGGAGTCAGATAGCTGTAGGTCTTAGAGATGGCCCCAAAGGTGGCCTTAGAAAGTTGCCCGAAGTATCAGTGCAACTATTGATAATCTTCTGAATTTCCACTGGGTCTGTGGAGATTTCACCCTTTTCATTCCTTATTGCACATACTTGAATTTTCTCTTGCCTCTTTTTGATGAGATTGGCTAGAGGCTTATCAACTTTATTTAGTCTTTCAAAGAACAAACTTCTTGATTTGTGGATTCTTTTAACTGTTTTCTTCATCTCAATTGAATTAATTTCTGCTCTAATCTTTATGATTTCTTCCGTCTTTGCCCTTTGGGTTTCCTTTGCTCTTCTTTTTCTAGTTGGCGGAGGTGCAACATTAGGGTGCTAATTTGTTGCAATTCTGTTTTCCTAATGTGTGAGTTCATAGCTATGATTTTCCCTCTAAGAACTTCTTTCATTGCATCCCATAAATTCTGGTAAGCTGTGCTTGAATTTTCATTAAATTATAGATATTGTTGAATTTCTTGTTTAATTTATTTTGTGACCCATTAATTGCTGAGTAAGGTGTTGTTTAGTTGACATGAATTTAGCTGGTTTTTCTGGTTTCTTTTGTCATTTAAGTCCAGTTTCATTGCACTGTGGTCAGATAATATGCATGTGATAATTATTATTTTCTTGCATATACTTACACATGACTTCTGGACCACTATGTAGTGTATTTTGGAAAATGACCCGTGTGCAGCTGAAAAAAATGTGTATTCAGCTGTGGTTGGGTGGAACACTCTGTATATGTCTACCAGGTCCATTTGTTCCAAGCTCTGGTTCTGGTCTCCTACTTTCTTGCTAATTTGTCTGGTTGATCTATTTTTTTGAGATAAGGGTGTGTTAAGGTCTCCTGTTAAGATAGTGTTCTTAGACATTAGGTTTTTCATGTCCATTAAGATTTGTCTTACATAGTTGGGTGCTCCTGTGTTTGATGCATAGATGTTTATGAGTGTTACTTCTTGCTCTTGAATTTTTCCCCTGACCAATATATAGTGGCCTTCTTTGTGTCATTTGATCATTCTTGGTTTGAAGTTGAGACTGTCTGAAAACAGAATTGCTACCCCTGCTTTTTTATGAGGTGCTGGGGCATGTAGTATTGTTTTCCATTCTTTCACTTTGAGCCTATGAATGTCCTTTTGAGTTAAGTGTGTTTCTTGTGTACAGCATGTTGTTGGATTTTGTTTCCTAATCCACTGTGCCAGTCTATTTCTCTTAATTGGAGAATTGAGTCCATTTACATTGATGGTTATAATTGAAATGTGCTGACTTATGTTTTTCATGACAGCAGAGGTGCAGCAGTCATTGATACCAGCCATCAGCAGCAGCTTCTTGGGCACAGGGGCTGAGACAGCGCCAGTGCTTCTGGGGGCAGGGATCAGATGACCAACACAGAGTCACAGTGGCCCGTCATCTTGCAAGGAACAGTGTGGGGCTTGCAGATCTTGTTTCCCCAATAGCCTCTCTTCATGGGGACAATGGAGAGTTTGGCCAGGATAATGGCCCCACAAATGGCAGTGGCTACTTCCTTGGAACACTTTACACCCAGGCCAACATGACTGTTGTAGTCCCCAATAGCGACAAAGGCCTTGAACCTGGTCCGCTGGCCAGCACGAATTTGCTTCTGCACAGGCATGATCTTCAGAACTTCATCCTTGAGGGATGTGTCCAGGAAAAAGCCAATAATCTCAGACTCCTTGATGGGTAAGGAACAAAGGTAAACTTCCTTCAGGGACTTGACCTTCATGTCTTCGACCAGCTGGCCCAGGTTGGTGACAGGTATCCACTCTTTGTCCTCGGCCTTACCCCCTCGGCTCCCGCCCCGGCCTCTGCCACACCCACGACCTTGACGGCCACTGCCAAAGCTGCGCGGCCTCCCATGCTGGGCTCCCAGGCCTCCGGCCTCTCCCGCTGCACCTGCATCATCCACTATTTGGTGTTTCCCAGAAAAAGTAGAACATTGTTGTGCAGTGTTTTGTGTGAAGTTATTGTGAAAAATTTATTCTTTATTTTTACCAAAGATTTCCCATAATTTGAAGCATTTGAAGCAATAAAATATAAAAAGGAATCACACACACATACACACAAAGGATCATCACAAGGCCCCAGGTGCTTCTAATATGGAACCATTAGAAAGTGGGAAATGTTGCTGGGAGGAGGAGTGGACCAATGGGAAACTAAACCCCTATTTCCTTCGAACCTGTCTGGCTACTCATAATTTTGCTGGTCATGCAGAAAACAGAATTTAAACCTTAAACACTTGAAAGAAAAACCTAATAAAAATTATATTCTTCATAATTTCACTGACACTCCTCAATTAATTAAAAGGGAATACTCAAATTTTAACATATATGGTTCCAGTGTTCCCAACACCTAGGAGAATGGGAAAACTGTTGAAAGCACATTGTGTAGGGTGGCATGCTTGATAAACAATCCACGTGTGTGTGTGTGTGTGTGTGTGTGTGCCATATAATTATGATTGCTATTTACATCAAACGTTGAATACAATGAATTTAAAATTATTGATAATTATTCAGATTGTGATACTGGTCATTTGCCCAATGGATAAAACATTAAAATATGGATAAAAATATTATGTTCTGCTTTTTTTTTTTTGTCTCACAGTTTTTCAGTAATAGAAATCTAACGTAGACCTTACTCATTTTGTTGTGCATTGGCTAACTATAGACTTTCAAGCCACAAACTAAATGTGATTTATTGACTTTCAAAACACTTTACTTAAATCCTTTCTCCTCCACAACATCACACTGTGATTTAAATATTTCAGTTCATGAGTTAACAACAGAATAACTGTATGTTCCACAATATGTAATGCCAGTATCATTTAATTAAGATATATAATGTGTGATGGCATTCAGTATTCAATGATTGTTAATCATGTTTGTTTTCATTATAGAAGATAAGTAATATTTATCCTAGTTTGCTTTTTACTAGATGTTAAATGTTAAGGACCACCCGGGCAACTCTCCTTGAAAGAAGAGCAATCGCGTCCACTTTGGCTGAGCTGTCCCTGTTTCCCTGTATTGATAGATAAAGAGCTGGCTAGGAATTTTCCTAATCCCTTTAATTGGCCTTAAGCAATGTGCTGGTGTTAGTTTTTGAAGATGGCAGGTACATTTCCCTGGAAACCCCACCTGGTGTTCTTTAATAGGGGTAGAGTCGAGACAGGAGGAAGAATCACTGCTCCACACTGTCCAGTGGGGGTGGAGATGGAGGCTTGAGATGGAGGCTATGACTTCTTGGGGTTTGAAAGATTATACATCAGAGCTGAAGCAACAACCCTAAAGCATTAGATACCATCTCCACTGTGTAATGCAGACTGCTCTCTGCATAGCCTTCACTCCACATACTGCAGAGGTGACTGCAGGCCTCCTCCCTAGCCCAGCTCCCAGCACTCACCTACTTCTTGTCATTCTCAGTCACTCATCCTCAAGGCACTCCTCCTTCATGAAAGAATAAAACATAGGTTTGGCCCTGGGTCAAGGCCTTTTTTCCTGGATAGACATTACCACGGCTGGATCCAGGATCCCTTGGCTCCCCACAAGGATAAACACACCTTAGTATGTTTTTGTTCTCATTGGGTTGCACTGGAAGTAGTAGATTGGGATTAACTTAATGGAATACGAATAACTTATTCATGGGATCACAAATATAAACTTTCTGGATTGAGATGAAGACCAGGAAGGACACTTGAAAATTAAAAATGTAAATTCTCAAATAAATTAAAAAAATTTATGTTGGTTGCTTAAAAAATGTTTGTTCATTGTATTTCTTTCTTTTTTTTTAAAGTTGCTTCATTTACTTATGTTCCTTTTTCTTGTTGTAAATTCACCAATGATTCTCAAAAACAAAATGATTTCCATAAGAACTGTCCTTGAGTTTCATAGCATAACCAAATTTCATATGTAAAGAAAAGAAACTTGATAAAATATCTATTAGCATTTCTGAAGTCCATTTTAAAGAGTACATAAATTAGAGACATCAAATAGCTCAGCAAATTAAAGCGCCTGCTTATGAAAATGCAGAGGCTGAGGTTCAGTCCTCCCCTGGAGAGCACCAAGAGGACAACTGAGACTGGGCATGGTGGCACATGCCTGTAATCCCACCGCTTGGGAGGCTGAACACAGGTGGATCACTATGAGTCCGATCTACGTAGTGAGACCTTGTAGACCCTGTAAACCCTTACTAAAATATACCAAATATATATAAATCAGGGCACTTTATGAGGTATGTTTTTGATTATTCTAAATTCTCAGGCACTTGCTTTACTTTTAGTCTTTCATAATCTTATCTTTATGATGCGTATGAAAATATATACAACATTAACTAAACACTTGCAAGGAAAGAATATAATTTTTAAACTATTCAAAAAGGTGTGTCTTTCACTTTTGTGTCGGATGTATAAAAGCAGTTACCCTTTAGATTTTAGCACAGCAGTTACTGCATAAACCTAATGACCCCCCAAAAATTTACATTCTTGTACCCCAAAGATGCTAGTGATTTAATACTTAGCTCAAGCTGGGGACCGCATGGATGCCAGTAAATAGAACTGTAGGGCCTGTTCTAGGAGTTTCCAAAATTAGTGATGCTTCTCCTCTCCAACATAAACTGTGTTCTAATTCTATCATGATAGGGAGAAAAGTTCAGTACACAGAAGACAGGAGACTCATAAAAGGATAGATTGGAAAGAAGCTAATCTCTTCCTGTTCAGTATAAATTGGAACGAAGATACAACTGGATGTTACCAAGGTGTTTTTAAAAAATTTCTACCCATAGAAGGCTAAAGTTTTTGAGGGGACTGTTGTTCTATTTTCTGGGAAAGCCTTCTCCAATTCAGTCTTTTTATCGCTCACCTGGAGGGTGAAATCCCTCCCAACTCTCTTTTTTCATTCCCTAATTCAACAGTTCTAGCCTTGGATAATTAAAGATCCTCACCTATAGATAGTACACTGGAAGTACTGTTGGGGTGTTTGTACCATATTTTGTGGAAACAAGAAGCATGTGTTTCCTGTTAGGAAAGAATTATATAACACACACTAGATGTTTGAAACCAGGGGTGTAGATGTTGAAAATATTCATTTCATTATGAAATAGAGTGACACCATTTCAAATGATGGGGTGGGCTGACCTGGTTGAATCTTTTCTATCAATGATCTTCAATACACCAGGTAAGTAATTAACTGAACAGCCTAAGGACTAGAAATATTAAGATAGAGAGAATGTTTCTATAATGTGAAACTTCCTCACTTCAAGTTTCAGGGTAAGTTTGGCTTGATTATGTGAGATTATTTTATAGGGAAAGTAAGAAATAACAACACCCAGGGCAAGTTCGTAATTAACCATTGAAAATGAGTGATCTATTTGTCAACCAGCACAATGTGTCTAACATTTCCAATGAGAGACAAATTTACAAGCTTTAAGATAGTGTTTAGTACACTCTAGGAAATACTATATCATGTTGGTTTGGCTGAAACCTTTTATACAGAGCAATATGTGGACCCTACAGATCCTACCCCTTTAAGTGAGAATGGATTTTTGCATCTTTAAGTGATGATAAAGAAATGAATGAAAATGTTTCATGGGTCTTCACACAATATAATATTTTTCACTTTTAACTTGATATCCCACATTGATATTTTTAAATTTAAATTTTGACATTTGTCATTTAGATAAATTATGATTATTAAGACAATATATTTCTTTATATTGTGAGATAAAGGAGTCAATTTTTTAAAAAAAATTCTTAGAAACTTATAAAAGCAATTCAGGTATAAAAGATGACTTGGTTTCTATTAGTGCAACATCCAATCATTAACAAATTTACATCCAGTTATGGTGGCGCATGCCTGTAATCCTAGAACTAGGGAGGCTGAGGCAGGAATATTGCTGAGTATGAGCCCAGCCTGATTTGCATAGTGAAATCAAGGCCAAACAGATCTACAAAGAAATACCCTGTCCCCCAAAATAAAAACAAAAATTGCAAATTGACAACCCAAGAGATTACACAGAGATATCTTTCATTTTTTTGTTTAACTTTCCACTGAAAGCTCGATGGTAATACCTACCATTTGCACATTAAACCTAAAATCCTATATAAAGAATTATTATGAATTATGTTTGGAAAACTGAATCAGATGATAAAAATGATAGTATCATAGAAAAATTGTTCTTGATACACCAAGCATCATCAGAATATACAAAACATTCTTTAAAATTTCATTATATTTAGACATCTTTGTATAGAGTCAGTGACTCCGTGAACCTGATTGCTGTATATTTGGTGAAATTGAGAATATCTATAGATATTTTCAGAAGAGATTATCATCCAGCAAAAATCTATTCTGTACAATGACCCAGAATGACCTGCACTAACAAATTATACATAAATATCGGTTGTTGGTCAGGAGCATCTGCCTGGCAAGTACAAGGTTGTGAATTCAATTCGTGGGACAAAAACAAAGTGGTTGTAGTCCAAAGAACGTCATAATTTATGATAAAGTGCAATATGTCATGTTTTCTGTAGATCACTACCAATGGTCTTAGTAAACATATGCATCTTTAGAAAATCATAAAAATAAAGTGGGCTTACTTTAAATTGTCCTATGGAGATTTAATCAATATGGCAATATAAAGCATTCCTATGAATGAATCAATTACAGCAAATAAATGTCACTGTTTTCAATTTGTCATTACTCAAATTCTCTAGTGGCAAGTGGTTAATGAAATATTTTCAACAAGCAGGTCAAAGATAAAAATGTGTGAATATTCAAATAAAATATATGAATTTTCTATGGAGATCTATAAAGATTATAAATAAAGGTTTCTAAGTATATTGACACATACATAAGGTAGACCTAGAAAAACTAAGACTTGCAGTTTTTCCCTTGGTTTATTGTTCATTCAAGGCCACCAGATGTCAAAACTATCTAGAGAAGTTTAAAAAAAGTGATAAAGTGCTCACCAACTATGTATGTGGCAAAGGAATTGATGTTCAGAACATGTAATTTCAAAAACTCAAGAGGAAAGTAAATAAACTGCTTTAACAGTGGATCAAAAGGTGGAGCTGTGCAGTGACAGATTATTTACATAATATGTGTAAGGCTCTGAGTTTGATCTTTGGCGATGGAAATAAAGATAGATTGGATACTTGTCACTCAAAAGAACATGTATCAATGGCCACAAGAATGAGCAAAAACTTCCATATTACTTATTTTCAGGGCAATGTTAAGTGAAAATGATGAAAGCCCATCACCCCCAAAATAGGTATATTAACAGAACTACAATAGTTTATAAGTTCTGGTGGGAATACATAGGAGAGAGAAAGCCTGCATAATGTTGGTAGGAATGTATGTTAGTATACCTATTATGTAAAAGGATATGGAGAGAAATGTGGTGCACATATTCAATAGGGTGCCATTGAGACACAGAAAATTATTCATGTATTTATTTGTTTGTTTATTTTAGGGAAGGGTCTACAGGGTGTTGAAGGTCTCACTACTAGGTCAGACTCATAATGATCCACCTGTTTACAGCCTCCTAAGAGCTGAGATTACATGCATGTGCCACCACACCCAGTCTCAATTGTTATTTCAGCATGCTCTAGGGGTGGGGCTGACATGACAGACCCAAGGATCGAACCCCCCAGCCCCTGATTCTGCTTGCAGGTGCTTTAATCCACTGAGCTATTTGGTCAGCCCAAGCCACAGAAAATTAAATACTAGGCTGAGCATGTAGCTTAGGAGTAGAGTGCTTGCATAGCATGTGCAGCCCACTGCCACATTTAAGTCCTAGAATGTACTGTTAACACAGTGAGAACAAGTGAAAAAGAAGGGGAGGGAGGAGGAGGACAAGGAGAAAGACAGAGAGAGACAGTGACAGAGATAGAGACAAGGGGAGGCAGAGAGATAGAGAGGGAGGCAGAGAGACAGAGAGAGACAAAGAGACAAAGGGGGAGAGAGAGAAGCAAAGAGGGAGGGGAAGGGGGAGAGACAGAAGGAAGAGTAAGCAAAGTTCATTGGAGAATTTGAGAACTGGAGTTCATCAGGTTGAGCAACATAAACTGGGTGCACAAAATGCACCTCTTACAACTTTCAAGGAGCAAGATGGTTATTGGCAACAACCAGGGACAGAAGGTGTAAAGAGACAGGAACATGTTGATACTGTATACTAAGGTACAGTTAGAAGCAAGAAGCTCTTGTATAGATACAGTGATGACACAGTGCAATAACACATAGCCTTTACAAAATGCTAGAGGAAGGACTATGCACCTGCAATACCAAAGTGGATAAATGTTTGAGATGAATATGTTTAACCTGATTTAAATATAGTGCAAGACATATGTGTATCAATCACTACGTACACCCTAATATGTAGCATGATTTTATATGTGTCTCGCTCCTGTGCATCAGTTAATTTTTTCAAGTTGATGTCATGCAACGTAAGAGTGGAGTATTTATTACAGTCTTGGAAGAGATGAGATGGAAAAAGATGAATTGATGGATATTAAGTAACCAGAACGGGGTGGGGGAGATGGCTCAGTAGAATAATCACTTGCCTGGCAAGTGCAAGGGCCTGAGTTTAATCCCTGGTTCCACAAAAAAAAAAAAAAAAAAAAGTAACTGGAACAAGTAGTCCTTATATGAGTGTAAAGAAAAGTAATACAGTGTACATTTCAAAAAACCAGGGGAAATTTTATTACATTTTTCTCTTTGAAGAAGTGCTGGTTTAACTTTGCTCAAGTGTTACATAGGACATGTATTAAATGTCCTATTTAAACAATTTCTTGTTCATAATCTGTACAATCATTGTGTAGTACGTACCTGATAAAATTTAATTTAAATAAATAAAGTTAAATCTGAAGTTTTCTTTTAAAAACATCTGTCTAGCATTATACTACAACTGAAATTTATTTTTTTCTTGGCTATTTCAAAACTCTGAAGGTAGCACTTTGTTTGAAACTCTGTTATAATTGGGTGCCTTTATTGAATTTAGCTAATTTTTGTCTAATAAATGCCAGAAATTATATTTTGTGCTTATATTGTGATTGGTCAATAACTTGTAAGACACAAATTATAGGATCCTTTATATTTTAACCTCCTTAGCAATACTGGCAGATTGTAAAGTTAAAGGAATTTAGAGTAATTAAACGAATATTTTTACTCAAGTTTTTGAAAAATTAAAAATGTATTTAAAATCAACTATTTACATAAAATGTATAGACAGATAAAACCGATGGATAGATTAACTCTGTAGGTAACAACAAAATTAAGCTTGTTCTTCCACATTTTTGCTGTTTTAAGATCCTTTGATTTTTTTAAAAAATGATCTTTATTGAACATCACATGCATTTCTTGAATTTTAAACAATATATTTTCATTAATTATCTCAATATACTTCTCTGCTATGGTTACTTAGAGAACTATACCCCAAAATAATATGCACAAAATCAACTTTACATAAATTCTTTCACATGAAATTGCTTTTAGTTAAAAAACAAAAGAGCAAGATGATATTAATCTAAAAGCATCAAGTACTAAAGATATAACTGATGTCCTTTCATTTTTAAACAGCCGTTTTTTATGGAATTTATCTTGGTGTACTAGAATGTTAATATCCAATTTTTTTTTCTTTTTTTTTTTTTAATGGTACTTCGGATTGAACTCAGGACCCTGCGCTCGCGGGGCAAGTGCGTCTTCTACTAAGCTATCTCCCTAGGCCCTAGTACCAATTTTGAAAGCCAGATCTAACCTTTCAGGGTTTACCTGCATCTCCACAGCAGCCCTTTTTCCTAGTGATCGCGGTGGCACTTAGGCTCTGCTCTCCGTTGATTCCCCCATAGTGGTGGTTCACTGTTTTATGTCACTTCTGGAAACTCATTATATTTGGTTTATTTTATATAATATCATTTTCTTTTATTTTCTTTTTCTTTTCTTCTTTTTGGTGCCTGTGGGCTGCGCATAGAGCTTCCATTCCTTGTGTGGAGTTCCACATGTCCCTGCACCGTCATAATTCTTTCTTGGTCCTCTGTACCTGCCCTCTAGCCCTCTCTTGATGTCCTTCCTATTTGTGAAGGACCTATCTCCCTCCTCCCCACTTTCTGTTGCTTATTTGCTCTTCATTCATAATTTGAGTTTCTTACACGTGGAAACTATGTGCTCTTTAAGCATGTTACTTTTGTAAACAATCAGGCCTTGTTTGTTTCAAAAGATAAACTCACAGATTACCCTAATTTGAAGACTGAGTTTGCTAGAAGCCTAAGGCTTCTTTTTTTTTTTTTTTTTTCAGAAAATGCACGGTTTGCTTTTGTTTTAAGAAATAGAGGGCTGGGGTGATAGCTCAGTGGAATAATTGCTTACCTAACAAGCCACAAAGTCCTGAGTTTGATGCTTGATACCACACACACAAATATATATATATATGACTTCAATTTTATAACAAAATGAACAAAAAAGAGATGGGTTTCTATTTGTGGAGATGGGAAGGGAGAGGTCTGTTGAGGGAAGGAGTGAGAGGGAACATAAAGATGATTAAGATCCAGTGTGCATATGTTCCAATTCCTCCAGATGATTATAATCACTATGAAGCCCAAATACATATTAAGAAAAACAATATTAAAAATAAAGAATATTCAACAGAGAACTTAGGATGGTTATTGATTCTAATTATGACTCATTAATTAGTGTTATTGCTAATGCATTTGGGCAAAATAAATATCAGACATGTACATATAGATTAAAACAAAGAAATGTGAATATCTTATTCACTTGCAAGAATGATTTATAATTTTTGAATATGGGTCCTTTATGTCAATAAAAGTTTTTACAAATTCTTTGACATTCAGGTAGTTTTTAGTACCTTTATTGTGTTCGTTTCTTCATATATTCTGTAACTGTAATATATATATATATATATAATTAGTATAGATATACAGCTACTTTCTCTTAGTTCAATGAGAAGAAAGGTTTATACTACTAGTGTTTAGACAAGGTATTGTGTCTGCATCTTGTACTATGATTAACTATTGCAAAGCTAGCAATAAGCAATATATTAATTATTATAACTGTCCTACTCAGCTGTTTTGAAACTGTTTCATTGCTATTTTTTTCTCATTGAAATGAATAAATATTTTTAAAATGAATACTAGAAACCTACGCTTTGAAGAAAATATTGACATAGAAGACAGGGAACCTTTTCTCTGTGATGTGTGTTTGACATTACTTTAGAAGGCTGATAATATAACATAAAGTGCTCTGAATAAAGCTACTAACTTCTTTACAAGGGATGCTAAAAATCTAGTTTACTAATGGCATATGGAATACAGAATTAAATAGAGCAAAATAAAATCATTTGTTATTCAAAAAAATTAGCACAGATATATGGATAAATGTTTAATGATATATAAATTAAAATTATATGAAATTAATGAGGCATGTCTGATGTGAAATCACCAGCTTCTACTTGTAATTTTTATTTTCAAGTGTTCTTTCAGTGTGTCTCCTTTGCTATTTTCTACCAATGCAAGTCACTGAGAAGACATTGGAAACGTGTCCCACGTGACTCCCTGAGATTTATAAAGCCGATCTGTTGTGCGGAGACCTTATCTATCCTTATAACAATATCGTTCCAAGTTCTACTGGGCCTGTTAAAAGTAGGCAGCTCCGAAGACCATGAATTAAAATGAATACTAGAAACCTACGCTTTGAAGTAAATATTGACATAGAAGAAAGGGAACCTTTTCTCTGTGATGTGTCATCTGAAAGAGGCTGACACTGTCACCTGAGTGACTTTTATTAAAGCAACAATGAAGTCACAGTGGAAAGCAGGAGGAGAAGTGTCCCTATTAGCTGATTCTGATTGCTAATGACTAATGGTCTGTTGAAAATTTCCCTTTTTTTTTCCAGAACTGGGGATTGAATTCAGGCCCTTGCGCTTGCCAGGGAAACACTTATACTACTGAGCCATCTCCCTGGACTGAAAATTTTCTTCTTACAGGTTAGAAACAGGAATAAAAAGTTCAGAGCTGAGAAATGAAAATTTTGCTTGGCTATTTTTTTCTTCTTCACTCCTGCTGCTCAGACTGAACACACTTGTTGGGTAGGAAGCTAAGGCAATGAATATACTGGGAGGCAGTAGCTGGTTTTAAATTTTGCAATTTTGAGGCTTCAGGATTACTTTAGCTGTTACAGCCAATCTTCTTTAGGAGTATCTTCTATGATTATTTTATGTTATGATCATTTAAGTACAAGTAGGAACTGCATTCCTTTAAAATGCATTGCAATATTTTATAGACATTTTTTCACTGTAACATTTTACATATTTTTTTCTCACTTAGAACCTAAGGGATAGATTTTTGAGACAGTAATGGCAAAACAATATCTCTTTGGAAAAATAAGAATAACCATTCAGGCTGCCTCTTTCTGATTACTGTGTTGGAGAAAAATGTACTTTGGCACACTTATTATGAAAGTTGAGATTTATTCATACTTTCAGTGAATCAGGAGTCATTTTTATAGCAAATGAAGGATAATCTATGGTAATCTCTCCATTGATCCTTAAGCATGAGGAATCAGAGAGGCTTACTCCTGATTAAAGAATATTTGAATAAATAATAAAGAACACTGAGCTCAGGCACAGGATCCCATGTCCAGTACACTGAGCTCCCATGTCCCACACTGCATGATGCCACACAGCTTGAAGAGTGTCTGCCCATTTTCCCTTCCACAGAAATTGGTAGCAGACAGAGCTGGGACACTGCCCAGAAGGAACTAAAGGAAAAATTTTCAATCAGTTCATCATTGAAAGAAACAAACAATAAAAGAGCTGACTTTAGTCTTTAAACGCAGTACATGAAAACAAATGTCTCTCCACTCATATCCACTAAAGTTTAATACCAGCATTTCAGATAAGACAGAGTTACTTAATAATTTTGGCATTTTTCATTTTTTTTTCTTAAACAATTTTGGTAAGGCATCTTATGCACATAATTTTCACAGATTCATTCTCACTAATGTTTAATATAGTTATTTCTAGAAGAAAGTCTGGCAAAAAAAAAATGGGCATCAAAAAAAAAAAGATTTTTCAACGGATAATGGAAGGTAGAGGGGATATTGGTCACAATATCCAGGCCTTGTAATTTAATATTTGATTAATATTGGACAAGTAAATAATTACCCTGTACTTTAAGTGTAATGTTGCTAAATCTCTTAGAGATTCCTAAATCAAAGGAGATTTTCAATAAACAGGTGTTTTCTTTGCATTCAAAGTACAGTGAGAGGGCTTGGGAGATAGCTCAACCATCTGAGTGCCTGCCTGGCAAGCTCAAGGACCCAGGTTCCATCCTAGGTACCACACGCTGTGCCAGCTTCACGGAGAATGGGCATGGTGGTGCACACCTGTAATCCTAGCACGGGAGAGGTTGACACAGGAGGACCACTACAAGTACAAGCTCCGTAGTGAAACCCTGTACCAAACACATAAATTAAAACAAATAAAAATAAAATAGAATGAGATGATAGAGAAGTGTTATCTTTGTTCGTTTTTGTATAAACTAGCATAATTCACCTGTTCTGAATATAGGCTAATATCACTTTCTATTTAAAATTTCTGCTAAAATTGTACATGGCAATAATTATTTGCAAGTATACCGTTTTTCAGTACCAAAGACATTCTGCATTGACCAAGTGTTTCAGTAGTTCTGGAAACTGAACCCAGGGCCTCCTCACCTATGACATGAGAAGTAAACATTTTAGCAGGAGCCACGCTTGGGTCAATGTCAGTTTCAAAGTGTTTTGAAAGAATTACAACAGTGTGTTCTGTGACACACTTCTCTATGGTGGCTTTCAGATATCATCTTCCAGGGAACAGTACTGGTAAAAATTGCTGACCTCTGTGGCGGGCCAGGCAACACTGAAAGTTTTCCGTGTGTGTGCTCATGGGTACTATGTTTTGTACTTCTTATTGTCATGAGGCAAAACACTGACACAAGGGCGGTCAAACCTGGGAAATTTTAAACGTCCAACATCACATGATGATTTTCTGGCCTTCCTACATTTTTTTCACTATGTCACATTATTCATGTGTTTTTTTGAAAATCTATTTTTGGCTCGATCGGAACCATTTTTTTCAAAATAAGGAAAAAAACAAAAGCAATGACAAAAATCAAAGCAACATAGAACAATAAAATGGTACAGAATTTCAAAACAAGATAAAACAATGAACAATTATTGCTGTATTACCAATTGTTATCATAAAATTTGTTGCTAAGATTACTAGATTTAGCATACCAGATTGGCATTTTTTTCTTTTTTCTTTTTTTTTTTTGAGTTAAAAAATGTCTCTATCTACTAGTTAATTTGAATTCTAAGGTCAAGACCAGAGTCTTTTGTGGGTCTTGTTATTTTCTGTGTGCATTTAGCCATCTCATGTCACTGGAAAGTCTAGAAAGCCCAGAAGTTTAAGTGATGCACTGTAGAATTCAGACATGTTCCCTACATTTGAAAAAAAGGTTCCACATTCTATATAAGAAGTGCTTAAAATAATTCAGAAACCCCAAATCCCGCTGTGTCCTTGAATTACTGCAAAAAAGAATCCCTGCCTCTCAGCACTGCCTCTCTGAACATAGACACGAATTACTTGTGTAAAGCTGTCACAGGCCAGGTGGACCCACGGGAGAACCCACACAAAGAGCGGGCTATATCCAGACCAGGCATTCAATGCTGCAGTTAGAAGCTTTAGAAAGACAGATGAACATTCAATCTAGAAAGCTCCGAATATAAAAATGGACAATACCAAACACCCTATCCACAAGTTTAAATTAAAAGTAGTGATATTAATGATCATGATAAATGATTGCAGATCTATAGTGACGGGGCTAGTTCTGGGCACTTTTTCATGTGCTTTATACAGAGGCTAGTGACGGTTATAAAATACAAAAGAAAAAAGAAGTTTAGTGTCAAAACTACCAGTATTTCTAGTATTCGTTGTGTTTTCTTTTCTTTTTTTTTTTTTTTTTTTTTTTCCTGTTTTACATGATTACCAGCACTTGGTGGTGCAGTATCGTAATAATAATATTTATGGCTTATTGGATTTACTTTGTTTAAGGATTGACAGTAAACAGCAAAGACACAGTTACTGGGTACCATAAGACACCAACTTCATCACAGCCATAAAATACTTGGTAAAATAATGATTTGTAGTAGCTGGAGAGGGAAAACTGACCCAAAGAAATCACAAGATGAGTGCGTAACGTTTGCATTTTAATGGCATGAGGAAAGAGAAAGTTTTCAAGCAAAAATAAAAGGAAGGAATTTAGAATTTTAAGTAGTGTGGGTTTGAAAGAAAAAAAATTAACAGAGATAAATTTTTACATAATTCACCAACAAAGGTCAGTCCACACTCAGGTTCACGTTCAGGGTAAAATCAAGCATGTGGCTCTCATGCTCACTATTAAAGTTGTTCAATACTTCAGTGCTCCCCGGGAATGGGGTGCTTACGTGCTTTTTTTCAGCTGAGGGGCACAGAGAAAAAGAGTGTTGTGAGGATGGGTTACGAAGCCCTGGCACACTCAGGCTATTTCACTTAACTATAAAGAAGAAGCGTTTCATTAAAGGAAAAAGAAGTATGGTAGGCAGGAGTTACTTAAGCTTTTATGAAAACATAAAAGCTTAAAATCTCAACAGATTCGACCTCCTGTGAACTGAAACATTGCTTGTTTGAGACACCAAACTACCCCAGTATTCTTTTTTTTTTTTGTTCGTTTGTTTATTTCATTTGTGTATTTGGTACAAGGTCTCACTATGCAGATCGGACTTGTGGTTATCTTCTTGTTTTCCAGGCTGGTATTACAGGCGTGCACCACCACTCCCAGATCAGCATGCCCCCAGGCTCAGGGCCAGCATGCCATGTGGCACCAGGGATCGAACCCTGGTCCCTGCTCTTGTCAAAGCAGGTGCTGAGCTCTCTCTCTCTTTAGTATTCTAAAGTATTAAAAAAAAGACTTAAAACTGTGCACAAAGTCCAGAAAAGATTACTGTTCCAATTCCCTCATCGAAGTAGCCAACAAAGTAATGGAAACTTGAAGATCTTTCTGAGATCCACCTTATACAGTTATGGAGAAAAGATACAATGATTTGTTAACTTAGGGAGAGAATCAGGTTCTAGTCAAGGATAACACACAGCAGATGTAGTTCAAAAGCACAAAGCCCTTCTGCACATGGGGACTTCAGATCTTCTGTCACCTGCTGCTTATGTAGTTCCCCTTGTTCTGTATATAATATTCACTCTGGTCACTGTGTGTTTGCTTCATTGTTGAATACTTGGGAAAGAAATGTTAACAATCCCTAGATGAACGGGAATCACAAGTACACTCTATATAGAGAACACCGCATTACCTAGAGTTCTTAGAGGTTAGTAAAAATACTAAGATTGTTAGGAACTTGGGGTTCTACTTCATCTATTAAGAGACAAGTGACAGCATTCACACAAGCAATATGTCCTGGGTGACACAGACATCATTATGTCTCTAAGAGCAGTTTAAAGCTCAGTTCTGAGCCTCAACATGTAATTCCTAACTGCACAGAAAATATCCTGAAATTTCAACTATTAGATCAATATAAAGGGGACATGGTGAGATGTAATTCAACCCTGAGGAGACTGAAAATATCCATCAGAATGGTGGACATTAGGCACAGAAACTTCATACTGACATCTTTATCTGGGTGGTTTTCTCTGTTCATTCATACATAAGCTGCTGAATGCTCTTGATTTCCAGATGACAGATTAATGACTTTAGTAATGTGAATAGTGGAATAGAATTCAAAAGCTGTCATGTATAAAAAGCTGTTGTTTCTTGGCATGAAAATCATCATGATTGTAGGCCCCTATGCTATTGTTCATATTCTATCATTTTCCTAATTATGTTTTATGCTGCAGATAGACATATAAAATGCCACGTGCAATTTCCACCAAAAGATCAGTGTCGCCGTTCTTGTCATCTTTTGAGAAGAAATAGATATTCTGAACAAAGCATTGGAAATGCATGAGTTATTCTCCAATTATTATGTTGCCTGATAATTATAACAATATAATATATGTCACTAGGTAATTTATGAATTTCTCAAATGAAAACACACATCAGATTCAGAATTGGAGAACTGAAAGATACTTTATGATATTAGTCTACCTTTCTCATTCCATAGATGAAAAACTTGAAAACAAGACAATTAAATATTCTTTTTCTGTTTCCAGAGAATACGAGGTAAAGGGGACATATTTAGGATAATACTCAAGGACCTCCGAGATCAAGCTCCATAAGACATTAATTTCAAAAGTGCAGTTAACAAAATATAAACCTAACTGTTACAAAGAAAATTATAACTCACTATAGAATTCATTAAACACCTTTGCGATAGCAAATAAGCCCTCCGAATAATCACCTGGGATACAGATGCTATATAATGAATTCTTTTCACCCAGACCAGGAGGTAAGTGTGACACTGTTAGAAATGTGTTTTGTCTGAACTCTCCAAGCTGAGCTTTCTCTGTTCTGATTTTTATACATCTATTCTTTTCTCACTTAGATCTTCTAGTAATTCACATCTGACTCCACTTTTCTCTCCTCAACTTGTCTCAGCAGGTTTAGGCTACAAAGGTAACACTCTACTTTCCCACAGTGCATTATATTTCATTTTGTAATTTTATGAAAAGGTATTTCAGAAAAAGAAACAGAAAAAGCTCAAGGTACTTGGTGGAGTGGGGTTTGTGCCAAGCCTATATAGGTATTACACACTTGTGAATACCAGAGGTTTCAAAGCTTTTTCAATTCCCTTCACATTACTTCATTTAATTCTGCAAACCAATCATTAAGAGACAGGTAGAAAGGTCCCATTATCTGTTTTGTAGATGAGAAAAAGCTGCCATAGGGAGGTTAAGTGACTGGCTCAAGGTTATGCTGGAATTAAGCAGTAAAGCTGTGTGTGAACCTACATTGTCTGTTACATAGGATTTCTTTCACTAGAACTTAGCAAGATCATCACTGTGCCTTCATAGTAGACCACTGAAACTCGCACTACCGAACAGCTACTCCTAATGCCACATGGCACCTTTGCCCATCTGCCCCCCTCCTGTCAGCAGGTGTCTGAAAAATGCAACTCATAGGCCAAATCGGACTGCTCCTTATTTTGTTAGTTTATTAGAACAGAGTCACATCCCTCATTTATATGTCAGTTATTCCTCTTTCCAGCTATGATGGCAGAGTTTACTAGTTTAGCAAAGGCCCCAAATTCTGTAGTACTTATTACCTGAATCTTGGTTGTACACTGTGGGAACCTGGAATACATATTCTGACTGTCTTGCACCTAATTCTTTAAGAGGCTACAGCAATCTTTGCAAGGTGCTCCCAGAAGTTTATTTTCAAAGAAATATCCAGGGCTGTATTGACATTTCTTTCCTTTACTTCTTTCCTATCCTGTTTTTTTTCTTCTCAAGCCTATGATACACAATACCTGACATCACCACACCTACATTAGGTGAATAAGGTAACAAATATAAAGGATTTTCTGTGTGCTCAATGTGTTGATAGTAAGGTTACTGTTTCACATAAACAGTGGATGCACTACAGTTTACTGCTCCACGGCACATGCGAATATCTCTGTCAAAATTACTGGACACCGACTCGCAGTGAGGTTTAGCGTTTTATTCCCATATCTATTCCTATCCTCCAGAGACCTTACAAAATCTCATTTATGGTTTACTTCACTTCAGGACTCTTACAAGTGTAGTCATATGTTCAGCTGAATATTCAGCAGCTCTTCAGGGAAATCCAATGACATTTCCAATGCCCGATGCAGGTAGGCTTTCTCCCCTCCAATTTATAACAATGTAATTTCCAGTTCATCATGTCAATAGCATTAGAGTGCTCCTAGATTATTCTCTTGGTCAACCTACAATGATCATTTTATGAAATTTACCTATTCTCCCAAATCTCATCTTTACTTCCTGACTTTGCTTTTGGCCTGAATTATTAAAGAATTGTTACCTCCTGGCTGTTTCCA
The DNA here is from genome assembly GCA_004027165.1 of Ctenomys sociabilis. Classification (NCBI taxonomy): domain Eukaryota; kingdom Metazoa; phylum Chordata; class Mammalia; order Rodentia; family Ctenomyidae; genus Ctenomys; species Ctenomys sociabilis. The sequence continues at coordinate 16,726 of PVKA01009636.1, read as the reverse complement.
CCTTTGTCTCATTTGCTGTTCTCCATACTCTCCCAGAATGAATCACTCAAATAAAGATAGTGCCAGTTCTGTGCTTGCAGCATTCCAGGGACTTGTGATTCTCTCAGGTAGTTGATCTTATCCCCCTACCGACAACACTACCCACTCTTAGTCATGTCTTCTGACTCCACTCGCTTGTTTGCTGGTCTTCTGGGATATTCTATATATTCTCCAGCCTTGAAGTCTTTTCTTTGCTCATACTTTTCTTTCACTATTCATTATGGAAAAAAGAAAGTCATTAGGCAGAGAATAGAGCAAAGAGGCGTGGATAGAATGTTTTATAGTATACAAATGAGAGCTCACTGAAGTAAAACATCTGTGACAAAAGCAAGACAAGGATAGGGACTCCAGAATACAGGAAGTACTGGTAGAAGAGAAAAGTAGTTCTTAATTTTATGGTTTATACAGAATTATTAAGGAGGGCTTCACTAGAGCCGAATTTGGAAGAGTAGCTAGATCTAAAACTGGTCAAACATACCACTCAAATGAACTTATTTTATTCTCCTCTTTGGCACTTATGTATCTCATAATCTCTGTAGTTCTATCTGTGTCTTCATTACTATTTGTTTGTCTTCTATCTCTCTGACTTGAATTTAAGATCAGTAAGTGCAGAAATGTGTTTTGTTTGCAGAAAGTATTCAGATTTGTGAGAAAGTTCCTTATGGAAAGAATTAAGTATGCCTACTCTCGCTTAATCTTCACACAACAGTGCAGTAAATGGCTATCATCCACACTGAGAAAAGAATAAGCTATGGTTTCTGAATTATTTGCTTGGTCACAAATAAATGGCAGTATGGATAAGAATTTAACTGAAGAGTGGTGAAGTGACATAAGATCGTCTAAACTGTGATTATCTGACCTACTCTCCTGATATTTTCTCCTTTATTCTCTGCCCTCTGTTTGCCCTTCTTTGCTTTTTGATCTTCCAGAACATTCTATACATTCTCCTGTCTCAACATGAATATTATACAAATGAGAATATTAGGTAGATGTCAAACTGTTTCAGAAGAATATTCCCTTATTTGTCAAAAGGAAGTTGAATATGATTATGATAAAATACAGACAATAGGGGAAACTGAAAATATATGCTAAACACTGATTTCAAAAAGCACTGCAATGAAAATTAGTAGTAAATAACAGGATGAGTAGCAAAAGAAAGAAAAGATGAATTACATTAATGGAAGCTTTGGGTAGGATTTTCTAGTACCCATGAAAAAAAAAAAATAAGGTTGTTATTCAGGGAAATCCTAATGTGTCATGTCAGGGTACTTATATCTTTGATGTGTATGTTTATTTGCTCAAAAGATATATTAAGCATTTCCAGCAGAGTTAGTATACGTATTAATAGCAGCTGTCTCTTGCCCCCAGACCTCAAATGTGTGGTGGTAAAGTAACACCCTTAATGGGCAGACGTGGGGTGCAGACAGCAGAGGCTGAAGTATTTTAGCACATTTTAGAGGAGCTAATGTGATTTTCATAGGTGGTACCCGAAGATAATGAACCCCAGGATTCCTTGTGGTACAAGAGCAAGGAGACTCACGAGGCTCTGAGTGGTTAGCAAGGGTCCCCTCGAGAGGAAGGAATACCTCAGATACGGAAACAAAGACTGCTTGCTCCCCTCCTGAAGGCTTTCACTCTTTCCTCGGGTGCACAGATTGCTCTCTGCTAGAGAACACCATTTTATTTGCTAAATGAATAGGAAACAGAGGAATGAGACTTCAGTCCCCAGGTAAAACTGAGAGAGAACACTGAGACCTGAGGTAGAAAAAGAGACAGGATGAAAATTATTTTGTCTTATTTGGTTCTTTCTCACCATCCATCATCTCTCTGTATTAATACCCTGGTGGGGAACTATGCTTCTGTCCTTTGAAAATAGAAAGGATTCTGTCTTCAGCTGCAGCGCTACAATTGCTCTCTGTTAAAAGATGAAAGAATAAGAGCATGGCACAAAAACTTCGGAAAGAAGAACTACAAATTTGGTGCATTCTTGGCAAGTTGCTTCTGGGAAATAAATTTCAAAGCTTTCAAAAGCTTCTAATAGTAATTGACACATAAACATTTTAAGAATAACAATAGTTGTAAGGTTAAGCAATAAAATATTATGTTGCTATTCAAAGAATAATTGTCCAATTCATTGTATATTTTGCCCATAAAAATTCACTATTACACTACAAATACACATTAAAAAGTTTCTATGGTAAATAAAATAAGCTCATGAAAAATCTTGTAATGTAACAGAACGCTCCAAAATTGGATATAGGGTTGAATTTGTATTTTCGTTCTTTTTTCAAAATGTATTTACTATAGGATCTACAGGGTCTCACTACACAGATCAGATGCATACTGATCCTCCCGTTTTTCAGCCTCCCAAGCACTGAGATTACAGGCACACACCATCATGCCCAGTCTCAGTTGCTGTCTCAGCATGCCCTGGTGGTGGGGCCAGCACAGCACCCCGAGGATCAAACCAGGGTCCTTATGCCTGCCTAAGCAGGCAGTTTAGTCTGCTGGGCTATGTGGATGGCCCTTGAATTTGTACTTTCATATTGATAGTTTTTTTTTTCTTTATCAAAGGATCATTAAGTGATTTGTAAGAAGATGCTTACAATTCATAAAAAGAATTCATATTTTCTTTTAGGAAATTTTTTAATGACATAAGGTAGGTATGACACATGTATGTCCCTATGTGCTGTCAAAAAGGAAGATAAAACATGTACTGAAAATTATACTACTTGAATTTTATTCTTGAGAAATATTTTCAAAAGATATAGAATTCAAGGCTCAAAGTTTTGGTGTTATTACTACTCTTTGGTATTGTCATTGTTCCCTTCCAGCATGCTGATAATATTATATAACTAAAGGGCACCTTTCAACTTATTAACTTCCTTTAGACTACTTTCAGGATTTTGCAATGTGTATTTGATGAACTATAATGTTCATTTCAACATGATGTTCCTTATTATAGACTTATTTCCATTGAAATTTCTTAGGATACTTCACTATGGGCGAGGTTATCATTGGATAGTTCTAGAATTATCAGCAAAATATCTTTTCAAATATTTACTCCATTCATGTTATTCTCCTATTGAGAATTCAATGACTTGTTATCTTTCATCAGTGGCTCCTTTCTTTCTGTTACTGTCTTTCTGTGTTTTATATCTTTTTCTGTGCCGTACTCATGGGGTTTGTGCTTTTTTCTATATAATCTTGGCTTAGCCAGAAATGGATTTCTACCAAGTATACCACATGTAGTCCCCTCCTTGTTTTGAGTTTTAGTGGGCCAGAGACACGTTTGTGAGTTGGTTATTGTGATGCTATGCTGGAAGAATCAAAAAGAGAAGCTCTTAAGTAAGCAGATTTGGGATTAACCATGGTCCTCACCTCTCTGCAAAGTTTTCTTCTATCCCTCGACTTTGTAGTACAGTAATGACATCAGCTCACCATATACAGAAGCAAAGTTCTAACATAAGCCTCTCCACCAGCATCATTTTACTATTCTGTTCTGACCATTTTCCATGCCTGACTCTGAAGATTTTCTGGCATGTTCAAATTTGTTTACCTGAGTCAGTCCTTTACAGAGGACATTCGTGATTTTTTTTCAGTGTCTAGCTCACTGATACTGATCTTGATTTGCCCAGTGTCATTCATAATTTTGCAAGATTTTCATTCAGTGATAAATGCCTTCATCTACCTTACTGACTATATTAGTCAGTTCTTGTGTCACACAGACCCAAGAAGGCCCACTCCATTCCTTTGCTCACATCTTCAGACATGATCGTGTGCTTCTAAGGCACAGATATCATGATGGAAAGGCCTGGGAGACCCAAGCTGTTTAGTTCATGAAGTCTTGGAGGTAGCACAGAGGAAGGGCCAGGTGTAGCAGGTTAGAGTGGCTGAGGGACCAGATACACCTGAACACCAGGTTTCCCTGACTTATAGATGCACCTAGAGGTGAGCTCCACCAATCTCTGGGGCAGATCCTATAGCCCGACACATTGAAACTCTACCCAACTACCCAGTGAGAGTGCCTCTGCTTCCTCTATTGAACTTTGACTCTGCTGCTGGTATTTTTGATCTGAGTACTCAGGTTTTGGTAGTATTTTAAGAATATTACCACTCTGCTATATCCAGATTGCTGTATGCATATTCATTGCTTTACATATAAAATTATTTGATTTATTTATACTCTTTAAAACCTTTTTATTTCACATCTCCAATGCTATTCTTTCTGTATTTCTGTGCCTGTAGACACTTCCAGCTTTTACTTTTGATTTCATTAGGAATCTTAGTAGTTTCCACGCAACTGTTGGTATTCTAATGGCCACTGTGGTCTGGGATCTGCCAGAGGACATAGTCATGGATGGCAAACTTTAAGGAGACTAAGCAGGGAGCGCAAGTTTGCTCCCTGCTGTCTACAGAAGACTTTGGGCCAGCCAATGAACACATTCTCACCACTATCACATTCACTAGAATGTAAACTCTTCGTGAAAAATAGATTTGTCTGCTCTGTCCACTACTGAATCTGTTGGTTCTAGAATAGTTCTGAAGGCATTCCGTAAATGTTTCCTGATAAAACTACCATCAGGAACGGGAGGACGGTTTTGTGCTGGATCTGCTCACTGTGCCGGGAAGGATTTCTGGGCTGGCCAGTGCTGCTGTGCATACATCGTGTTGGTGCTCACTCTGGGGGCTATTTTGCTTTGTGTACCTGATTCTCATTGCCCGCGCTAAGCATCAAACTTTAACAATTGATTGCAAGAATAACTTGAGTCTGAGATACAAAGACCTGTGTTAACTTTATATATAAAGTAACAGCCTAGTGACCATGCCTTTTGTAAGGACCTAGTGCATATGCCTAGCATATCACAATCTTCCCACCTTGTTAAATCTCAATTCTTCTCCCCTGCCTTCCTCCCTCTGTTCCTCCCTCCCTTCATCTCTCCCCTGCCATCTCTTAGCTCCCGTCCCACATACTAAAGAGATGACTTCTGCTTAGGCAGAGTACAGTGGCTGGGGGTACATCACCAGTGTTCCACTCTGGCCCTGCCCCTGAGGTGCGCTGAGACAGCAACTGAGCCTGGAAGTGTTGGCACTTGCCTATAATCCCAGCTCTTGCGAGGCTGAAAACAAGAGACGCATTATGAGTGGGACCCTGTAGACCCTGTACTAAATACATAAAAAAGAAAATAAAACTAAGTTAGGAGCCTGGGGAGATGGCTCAGTGGAATAAGTGCTTGCCTTGCAAGCACAAGGTTCCTGAGTTCCATCACTGCTACTACCTGGGAAAAAAAAGTAAGTTATGATTCTTCAGAAAGTTAATTTCTTTCTTGTACATTTTTCTTTCAACAAGGCATTTTTTTCATTTTTGAATTTATTTCTTAACTCACTGTCCCACTGTGTAGCAAGAGTACACTGACCCTTGCTCTGTAGCCCCGGTAGTCTTAAATATGATTTGCTCTCTTGCTTTAGTTTCTGTTCATTTGAGTCAGGGTCTCACTATATATTCCTGCCTGGATGTAAATTTGTTGTGTAGCCCAGGTTGGCCTCAACTATGGTGGCCCTTCTGCCTCAGCCTCCCCAGTGCTAAGATGACAAGAGATGCAGCACAAACCTTGGCTGACATCATTCATTCAGAACTCAGTTTATCAGAAAACATTCTCTGTTAGCTTCTTCCCCTTGCTTAGCATCTGAGTTTTATTTTATACACTTTATTTCCCATATCTGACATTAGTATGTTAAAATTTTCTATAATCTACAACCCTTCTCTTTTTCTGATCAATTGCACTCTAATAATTGCTTCTTTCCTTTCAAAATCTTCAGTGGTTATAAGAAGTCATTTCCAAACTTATATTCTCTACAGATTTGTCAAAGATTTTCCTGTGGAGATTGGTTCAGATAAGCCGACTTGGCAGAATAGAAAACACCTAGGGTCCCAAAAAACATATTGAAGAATAATTTAAATGAAAACAGCATTATTTTCAAGATTTAACAGTTTTCCCCTGTTTTCTATTATTCTATCAAGTAATATTTATTTGTTTTAATGTTGGACGTTCTTTCAGAAAAGAAACTAATCTTTCAATTCAGGTTTAAACATAATTCATGTTCTTTTCTGAAAATTACCTACTCCTAATGTGGACACATAGACACAAACACACACACACACACACACACACACACACACACACACGCATACTTACAACCCTTTAAAATAATGACAAAAGAAAGCAGTCTATTGTACTTAATATAACTAACCTATTTGATAGCCCTTCAGTGACAAGTATCATCAAATATCTACTTAAACTGTGAATGAGTAGAAATGATTTCTTAAGGTAAATCTAATGCCCAGATGTCTAAATGTTGTTTGTTACTGTTTGGCAAGATCAGCTTGATTCATGAATTGTTGCAAAGTAAATTCCTTTCTAGATCTCTTTAAAATGCCATTTTCTTTTGGCATATTTTGTCCTTTCTCTTAATCAGAGCTATTTAGTTTTTCTCATGATGTTTCAAAAAATTCAAGAGGAGAGAACTGTTCTCACCTTCTGCTTGAGAACAGCTTGATGTGACAACCTCTGTGTTAGAGCACCGTTACAATCAGTACGGTCAGGGTAAGGCACAGAAGGGATCAAAAGTCACCTCTTCAGTACGTGGGAAGGGAGCTAGGAGATGGAAGGGGAGGGAGGGAAGGAGGAAGAGGGGAGAAATGAGATTTAACAAGGTGGGAGGGAGGGGTGTGCCTGGCGTGGGAGTTGGGGGCAAATAAGTGGGGCCTGCTGGGCGCAGGACTTCTAAAAGTCTAACACATCTGACAGACTGTGGTGCGAGGCCATTTTTGGCTGTCAGGGAGGTCTCGGAACCAGAGGGGACACACTGCTCTTCTTAAAAGTGAAGGTGTTTATGCCCGGATGAAACTGACCGCTACTGGGGCAAGAGATGTGCTTATGTGTACAAAACGAAAAGCAGCACAGTGACTCCTGGTGGCAGGCCAAACCAAACCAGAGTGATCTGGGTAAAAGTGACTCGGGCCCACGGAAACAGCGGTGCGCTTCGTGCCAAGCTCCGAAGAACCTTCCTTCTAAGGCCATGGGACACCGAATCCGTGTGATGCGTGCCCCTCAAGAGTTTAAGCTAATGGAAAATGAAAGTGCCTTTGTGCCCTTGTATTTTTTAGGTGGCTTAAAAAAAAAATATCAAGGTGGAAGGATTGTGATACACTGGAATATGTACCAGGTCCTTACAAAAAGCATGATCAATAGCTTGTGTGCAACAAATCTGTGATATATATATATATATATATAAAATGGTGATCAATAAATTGAGATATGTCATATGCACATACAAACTCACCATAATCAATGCAAGTTCATTTACTACAGACATGAACAATTAATTTTTTAAAGTTATCTGTCAATGTCAATTGCCATAAACCAGTGCAGTTTAAGGAGACACATGAAGAATGTCAAAACAGTGAAAATATTAGTTCACTGTCATTTAAAAATTTGTTCTAGAGCCGGGCGTGGTGGCGCATGCCTGTAATCCCAGCACTCGGGAGGCTGAGGCAGGAGGATTGTGGTGAGTTCGAGACCAGCCTGAGCTACAAAGTGAGTTTAAGGTCAGCCTGAACTGCATAGTGAGACCCTGTCTCAAAAAGACAAAAAAAAAAAAAAAAAAAGAAAAAAAGAAAAAAAAATTTGTTCTAAAATAAATAACAAGGAATACAATATTGGATAAATAAGCAATGTCAACTCAAGGACATGTTAAACCTAGGCATAAATAAGACATGGAGATTAATTCATTTGCCAAGAATGTGTTCATTGTTTCATCTGAAATTTTGCTCTGCCTTTCCACAAATGAAGGGAAGTCAGTGTTTTGTCTGAGTACTTTCATTGCATACATATATTTCGCAGGAGAAACCTCCTAAAATTTGAATGAAAGAGCATAGTTTGTATGATGTTGTACATAGAAGAAGTTAGGCCTTTGTTACCTATCTGTAGGCTGAAAAAGGACCCAAATACAGCTTTTTTCTACTCAGAGAAATGATATTTCAGATGCTTGAAGGGTTGAGAACAATATTCAGGATAAATATTCTGCCTTACCAGGAAAATAAAATCTAAGCTTAAAGAGATCAACATTTATTCTGCACACTAGGCGAGTTTATAATACAATAGGTAGGTAGTTATTTTACTTCACAGTGATCTTAGCTATAAGAAGGTGGTGACAGATCCTGAGTGAATTGAAAATATTTTCAGAGTGCTACCAGAACACTTTATGTGACTCTCCTGATATTTATTTCAAAGGTAATCAAGATCCTCTGCCCATTGATGTGGACATGCAAATAGGAACAAACAAATGAGTCTTTCTACTCTGCCAGTTGAGGGTTTTTGTGATGTTGTCCAATGGGGACAGGTGTGGGAGGAGGGTTCCCTCCTGGGAGACCAAAGCTATGTGGGTTGAAATCTGCACAAAGAAGAGGACTTCAAGGAGCAGAGTCCCGCTCACCCTGGTCCACTGGTCCAAACCATCCTTCCTCATTCTTAAGTCTTGCTTTAGTTTCTAAGGCCTGACTTCTTTAAGATGGTCTTTTTGCAATGCAATTAGAACACCTAACTGGGAGAGTCACAGGCTTCATTATTGTTCATTAACACCTTTAAGGGATTCTTTTATCATATTAGTTTACATCAGACCATTGGGCTGCTTCCAGATGGGCCACAATGCAGTTCTAAAATGAAGAGGCTGAACAGTGTGATTCCAAACAAATGTAAATGTGAAAAATAGTCTTTTTATGTGATAAAATGTGTTTGCCTGTCTGTTAAACTGTGCAAGAAAAAAATATATTGAGAATTTAGAGACCTTCTAAAAGTAGCAATTGCAAATTATAGGAGAGAGAACAACTCTTCACAACTTAGAAATCAGAAAAGATCATTTATCAAGGAATGATCTCATATGTGTTTACCTGAAGGAATTGTATACACCAGATAAAAAGTAAATACTAAAGAACAAAATGAATATAAATATATGTTTTTAATCATAATGCCATAATTGCAAGCTTGAAACAAAGACTAGATTGGAATACAGATTAACTTAATTGTTTGGCAACCGTATTGTATGGTAATGTCTCTCAACTAATCTATATGATCTTGGCCAACGTCACCTCTCCAAGATACTTTTCTTGAGTCTGAGATCTGTGTGTCAGATGTGTCTATCATGACCTGAATGTTTCAGGGATATTTCAAATATAAACTTTCAGAAACATAATTCATTTCTTCACCCTGGTCCCAAATCTATACCTTTCAAAAGTAAATACATTGATTAATGGTTGCCATGGTCACTTTTGTCTCAGTAGTGAAACAAAATACCCAGCACTCAAGTTTAAAGGGGAAGGTGTATTTAGCTTACAGTTTGTGAAGGGTTCAGTCAATAATCAGCTGGCTCCGAGGCAGGTTGGCATGGCACAAGGATGAGTATTTGTGGCAGGCAGAAGACAGTGAAAGCAGCAAGTAGGGGAAATAGGTCTCTTTCTGCTCCACATATTGTGTGCAGAACACCAGCCCTAGGGCAGAGGGCAGTACTCACACCCTTGATCCTACCCAGTTCTAGGCCATAGGGAGGAATGGATCTGCTATAGGGAGAACAATTGATCTAGGGTAGGTGACTTCCAAATGATATAGGGAACCTCCAAAGGACATAGGGAAAAATGATCTCCCTACCTAACCTGGACGAGTTCATGGTCTCTAAAATTGAGGAATGAATTTTAGGAACAAATGGAGGTTATGAGCAGAACATATTTATTGAGGAAAAGAAAGCTTCTGTCTGAGAGAGAGAGAGGCAAGAGGGTGGCCTGTGCGGTAGTCCCCAGGAAGCTGTCTCTTCCAGGGACTTCCATAGTGTAAAACTGCATGGCTAAGGTGGAGAGAATGGTAACTCACTTAGGTGGATGCAGGGTGGGACAAAACTATGGTCAACCAAAGAGATTATAAGCACCATTGTTCAGGAAAGATTGATGAAGTCCAGGACCAAATGGGGAAGTGAGTCACATAGCAAGTGGGCATGAATGTAGAACAAGACATTATCATGGAACCATCCAGTAGTAGTCAGATTAATGATTCTTCTGGCTTCCTCAAGGTGATGATCAATCTCGGATGTCAGTCTTTAGGGAGGTCGGCATTTGTTCGATCTTTGGTCTTTAGGTCTGGCCCACAGTGGGAGCATGTGCCCCTCCCAGAGTTGTAAGATATCTTGTCTTCTGTTTTATCTCCTTGAGGGCCTGGCTCTGTCGGGCTGCCTATAATATTTCTATCTAACTTGACTGCCTGCAACAGATTGATTTAGTAATCATGAGCTCTTCTTCCCAGCATCATAGACTCTGGACTCAATCTTTGAAAAATCCCAATGGCTGCAGAAGGCTTCCAGGGCACATCTAGATACAAACCATAACTATAGCACAGTAATGATAGACAATACAAACCAGAATCTTAGAAGGCTTTATTTCCTACCTCATCAAAACAAATATGTATGCTAAACTGTATGTAAACTACAAAAACATTTCAGATATGAGCTCAAACTTCACTTGAGTCATACCTTTCAGTTTCTGTGCACAAAGTGATAGAGGAAGAAACTTTTGCTTTCCAATGCTTTGAATTCCTGCATAGAATTGTCAGAACTTCAGTACTGTCAGAATCACTTTGCAACTTTGTGTTAATTGTCAGTAACATCAGTAGACATCTTCTAATGATGCGGATGACCCCAATCTCCTCCTATTCAAGTTTTTCCCTCCCTTGAGTGTGGGATCAACTTAGTCCTATTGCATATGCTGTGGCACAACTTGGGAACCAATACTTTTGAAAAGAAGATATTTATTTTCCTTCCTAGTCTGTCTACTCTTTCCTCATTTGCTTCCCTGGAAGAGTGAGCTTCCCCTTGTGATCAGCACTCTGGGAAGACTCAAGAGTCTGGAATGGAATTAACACAAACTATTGCCAACAGTGAGGAGTTGTCATAGTGTCTGTCTGAAATCCCACAAAGAACTGCATCCTTTCAAGTGCTACCCGATGGTATGGACTTCAAGCAAATCTCTGTTCAGTTGAGCTTTGAAGTGATTATTTTATTTTATTTTTATTGCTGTTCTTATAGAGCCAGCCAAATAGCTCAGTGGATTAAAGTGCTTGTGTAGGCAGACACAGGGATCAGGAGTTCGATCCCTGGGCCTGCTGTGCCAACCCCGCCCATGGGGAGTGCTGAGCCGGCAATTGAGACTGGGCATGGTGGCATATCCCTGTAATCCCAGCACTTGGGAGGCTGCAAGCAGGAGGATCACTATGAGTCCAATCTATGTACTGAGACCCTGAATATACTGTCTTAAATACAAATAAATAAATGATAAAAAATAAAAAAGATCCTTGGGTGGAAGAACTAGCTAAACTGGATCTAGAGTTCTGAATCATAGAAACCATGAGAGAGTAAAATTTATTGTCTGAATCACTGTTGAGATAGTTGTTGTACCACAGAAAATGATACATTAGACTCAAAATTTTGGGAAAAGAGATAGCATGGTCTTGCATATTATTTTCACATGAACTCCTCCCAAAAACTGTCACTTGGATAGAATTGGGCAAAAGAGAAACTGTATTCTCTTGATACACCTAGAATTTATAAAAGAAAAGCAAATCATAAAATGAAATGACTGTAGGAGAAGCTGCAATGACTTGAAGAAAATGAAAAATGAAGGCAAATATTTCATTGGTGAGAAATAAATGAAAAGAGATTTTTGAGAACAAAAATATTTTCTAATGTGTATGAAGTCTGTGAAATGATACATCATTTCTTGCTCACTGAAGCCTATGATGGAGATACGGGCACAGAAGCAATTGTGCAATTTTGAATTGTTTAGAAAAATCGAATGAATGAGCTAGTTAAGCGATTAGAGAAGACACGGAAACAATTCTTGAAGCTGGGGACATCAGGGAGAACAACAAAAAGAAAAAAAGTGAGACTATTTGTGAGAAGCATTATGAAGTTGGGGATGAAGCATTTGTATATATCATATTTGCAATAGTTCGTGTCTTCTTTGTTAGCATATAATTTTAAGACGTCCAAGTTGTTGGTACCTACACAAATAGTGCTTACTCAGTGGAGATGAAATGAATAAGGTAAAATAATTCAGAAGGTTGAGCTCTGAGCTAGATGTTCCTGCACTAAAAGAGATCTTCACCAACTGAAAGATGCTCTGAGGTCTTTGTTGACTTTGGCCTAACCATCCACCAAAACTTGGATATTACGTAGGTCTTTTCATCAAGGATGATATACATGAACTACCCACTGCATTCAAGCCTGTGTGTCTAGTTAAGTGAACATGGAACTGTACTTATGAAAAATGTATATTTATTATCACTATTTACTGATGAGGAAGTATCCCCAACTGGAAGACTGGAATTCAAAAGTTCGATTTAATTGATGATGTAGAAGCCAAAAACATCCAAAGAGGGAAATCACACCAATATGAGTTCCACGATACAATGAAGAGGATATTTAGCCCCAGTCAGTGACCAGTATTACTGGGCAGAACCTACAACTAAGTGAAAACATTCTGAAAGGTCAGGAGCCACTTGAGATACCTAGACGCTGAGCATTGCCAGATGTAGAAGAAGGCAGGAATGACAGGGACAGCCCGTCTTCTCCATTTCTTTCTTCTCTTCCTGTCTTCTCCTTTCTTACCTCTAACTCAACAGAGACACATGACAGCATTACCCGGGAAGTGCAGGTGGATATAAAAGACGAATGAAGCATCTATCTAACACATTACACACTAGCATAGCTTCAATGGGAAGAAGGCAAAGCCCTTAAGCAACAGGAGGTGAAGAGTGAGTTTCAAGATATGAATTAGTCCTGAAGGAGACGCAGGAGTTGAACAATCGTTCCCAGCACCAGCTCTGACACCCACTCAGAGTTCAGGTTCCCTCGGTATGCCAGTGCCTTGCCAAACACAGTGTGGAGCTCATGAAAGTCCTCCATTTCCCACTTTTTTTCATTTTTTAAAAAATTTTATTGAAGAACAAATAGCAATGAGACAGTTTCAAATCAAATTAGTAGAAAAAATTCAACAATTAATACATTGACATTGTTTTCTTAGTGGCTTTTTGTTGTACAAGGTGCAGACATGATACTCTATCTACAAACACCATTAGAGCAGATGCCTCTATGCAATTGGCTCTGGGCCTCCACCGCTACTGTGTCCCCACCTGAGCCAGGCCAATTTGCGAATCCAGCTTACATTTACATGAAGAAGGTAGGACTTCGGGGCTGAGGTGCAGCGGATCTGCTTCGGATCCGGAACTTGTGTGTGCTCCACTCTGGGCAAAGAGTTCTGGGTGAGCCTTACTCCTCTTCTAAACAGGTTTCTAACATCGAGCACACCAAATGACATGTTCATTGAGAACACTGGGCTCCTGCAGTGGCAGGGTAAAGTCTTTCTTGGCTGCATTCCTATCAATAAATCTTTCCCCTGAAAAGAAAGATTATGGTAGGGTGGTGTGCAGCTTAGTGGTAGCGCCATTATCTAGCCTATGTAAGGCCCTGGGCTTAATCTCCAGTGCTACCAAGAAAAAAACGATATGGTGAAGAATAATTTGCAGTAAGTCACAGAACAGAATTATGGTGTTAGACTTCAGAGTGGGGGTTGATCAGCCCTCCGGAAGCGAGCGCGTCACAAGGTGAGTCCTGAGTGTGCGCGCACATGTCAGACAGTGCCCTGAGGAAGACGCAAGTCCTAATGTATAGGGAAAGGATTAAATATATTTCCGTTTTCTAAAACGAGTTATTTTGTATTTTGTTTTCTATTAAAATGTATTTAGTTTCAAAAAGTAAATAAATAAAAATAATCAGGCTTCTAGAAACAGCGCAGCAGTAGTGTATGGTGCTTCTGCGAGTCGCACCTTCTCCCGCCTCCTACAGCCCTCGCATAAAAACAGGGGCAGGCAGCCTCAGCAGCAGCGACCGCGCGCCTCCTCCTTTCTCACTCCTGAGGTGAGTGTGCTCACCGAGAGAAGAGAGACGAGACATAGCATCTGCACTTGCTATCCTGAGCCTCTCCTACCCCTGCAGGCTCCAGACAAGCCAACTTGACTGTGGCAAAAACCACAAGGAGATCTTAAAAATAACTTATATTTATTTCTGTTGTTAGCATGCCATTGGAATACGCAAGGAATGAACTGACAAGGAAGCTGCTGACTTTATTGGCATCATTGGTGATTGGATCTCAAAACTTTTCTCAAACATTTTTCTTCTACAAAAGGCAGCATGAAACCCATCTCAGCTAAAAATAATCCATTAACCCCAGGGTGTTTGTGTAATTTTCATTTGCCTTCCGTAGTAGTCATACATAGACCCAAACTTTGGCCATTGGCCTATCTTAAAGCTTAAAATGGATGAGGCTTTTATATGAAATTCTTTTCTTAAAGATGATATTTATTTATTTATTTAGCATTATTTATTATTTAGTATTCAGTACAGAATCTCACTACCCAGATCAGATTCATAGTGATCTTCCTATTTTCAGCCTCCTGAGAGTTGGGATTATAGGTGCATGCCACCGCGCCCAGTCTCAGTTGCCCTTTCAGGGCGCCCCCTGGGGGCGGGGCCAGCACAGCATACCGGGAATCGAATCCTGGTCCCTGTGTCTGCCCAAGCAGGTGCTTTAATCCACTGAACTATCTGGCCGGCCCTATATGAAATTCTTATGAGATAAAAATACCACTTTTAGTTTAGATGATATTCTTTTAAAATCCAGAGGTTTTCTTAAGGCTTAATAACAGGTCATTTTTATTCTCGAACAAAGTTATTTTCCACCCTTGACGTAATGACTTAGTTTTTCCCCTGTCACTGTACCTTTCAATTTAGTTTTCCTCAAAATTGATGAATATCAGAAATTCTGTCAAGAGCAGTAAGGATTCTGAGGTGCCCAAACTGAGTGTCAAAGGTTACAGTGCCATCTCTGTACCAGGTGAGTGCTGTCAGAAAAGCCACCTACTTTTTTCCACCCTATTGTTAACTGCTCTGAGTCAAGATAGACCAATAAAAGAAAAATAAAAAAAAAAGAAATTGAAAGCTGTTCCTGAGAATAAGATGACAAAAGTGAGATTATCAAAAAGAAATGACTTAGGACCACACCAGTGAGCAATTCAAAGGCATACCAGGGATCTGCGCAGCAAGGGTCAGCTTTTATAACACAATGACTTGTTTTCAAAAGAAATCATAAGACTGCATCAAGGAAATGTTCCAGACAGGCACACACATTTGAATTAAAACGCATTTACCCAAGATTAGTAAGTAATGGGAAAAATCCTATAATTATTCTTGCATGGATGGCAAGAAAACAGTAAGCCAATGTGCTTTTGTTATTAAAATATACTATTTTCTGTAATTTAAGTTGCATTAAATTTAGAAAAATATTTTCCAAGACATTAAAACCTATTGTTAGAATTCAAAATAATTTACAGTAATACAACTGATTTATGAAAATATTTCTGTATCAAGGAGAATTAACATTGTTCTTTTAAGTGTAACATTTGCCCAGAAAATTTTTTTTAAGAATATTGTATGAAACAAAGTTAGGGTTGAATATGTAGCTCAGTTGTAGAGTGCTTGCTCAGCCTGCAAAAGGTCCTGCATTCAATCCCCAGTACCACCAACTAAAGACAATAAAATTAAAATAGTAATTATAATCAAGAAACTCAGAAAACAGAACCTTACAGAGATAATCAAGGTCATCATCATAAAAAGCTACTGCTTGATATATATACATATATAGATATATAGATATATATCATGTATTATATCATATATTAATTATATTAAATATTATATATGCATCATATATATGTATATGATAAATCTGTGTCTATAATAATGTCCTTCTATCATACAATGAAACAGTGCTTCACCTCTGTCTTTACTGTCCCAACAAATATTCTGTCTAGCCATGAGAAAAACATCAGACAAACCCAGACAGGAAATGTTTCTATGAAATTCGTAACCAAAGAAAACTTTCTAGGTTTTATGAAGCCCAGGAAATCAGGAAAACTGCCTCAGCCTGGAGGGTCCCCTACAGTCATGAGCTGTGGCTGTTGTAAGGGATCCCAGGTGGGACCCTGGAAAGGAAGAAGGCTGTGGGAATGAAACTGGAAAGCATCAGCTGTGATAGACGTTCAGGGCAAAAAATAGAATCCAAGTGTGTGATTTGAGGGAAAATTTAACACACTGGCAACTCTTCTGTAAATGTAAAACTCAATTTAAAAAAATTAATTTGCTTTTTTACTTTTTTAAATTTACTTTTATTTTAATAATTTTATTGAGAAAGAAGTAGCAATGAGATAGTTTCAACACAGGTTAATAGTACAGCTACAATGATTAATACATTGCATATTGTTGTCTTTGTAGTAGTTTCTAATACAAGATGCAGGCATGATATCTTGTTTAAACATTATTAGTTCAAAACCTTTTCATTGAGCTAAGAGAAAGTAGCTATGTATTTGTGCTATCTTGTATATATATATATATTTTTTTTCCACCACAAAATGGTCCATTTATATCCCTTTTTTGGTTTACTTTTGTCAGAAACGTGTATTCCATTGCCATTCATGTATTGTAAGTGCATTAAGTCAGCAGAGTAATCCAATATAGTCCAGTACTATAATAG
>PVKA01009635.1:46967-67760 GCA_004027165.1 Ctenomys sociabilis | reverse complement strand
TTTTTTTTTTTGTCTTTTTGAGACAGGGTCTCACTATGCCGTTCAGACTGGCCTTAAGCTCACTTTGTAGCTCAGGCTGGTCTTGAACTTACAACAATCCTCCTGCCTCAGCCTCCCGAGTGCTGGGATTACAGGCATGTGCCACCACGCCCGGCCCTAGGCTCTACCTTTTAAAGGGCCTACCACCTTTTAACACAACCATTCTGGGGGCACATGAACATTTGGAGGCACAAATTATATTCAAATCACAGCATCCCCGAGCCATCAGAGATGGTGATGGGCTCTTCTTTGAATGACACCTGTCCTCTAAATCATCTCCAAGCAGATGGGCAACTTGTCCAACCACGTACTGAGCAGTGTCCCTGGAAACCCCTCCTCCCCTACAGCTAGGTAGCCCAGGAACTACAGAGATCCACAAGTTCCCAATCTGAGATTTTGAGTCATCTTGTTGCCTAACCAGCCTCAGCCTGAAGCACTCTTAGGATGAGGAGCTCACTGTTCTATAGGGCATTCTATCTCATTGTGGAGAAGATCTAAATTAATGCTATCCAAGAGACACATTAATTTTATTGTAAAAGTAAAAGCTATGTCTGAAAAGTAAAATGAAACAGAATTAATCACAATAATATTTTTTATCCAATATACCTCCTTTTTTTTTTTTTTTTTTTTTTTTTTTTTGGTGGAACAGGGGATTGAGCTCAGGCCTTTGTGATTGCCAGGCAAGTGTTTATTCTACTGAGCCATCTCCCTGGTCCAAACCTTAAGCCCAGTAAGGTGGCACAGACCTGTAATCCAGGTTTTTTTTTTTGTGGAACTAGGGATTGAACTCAGGCCCTTGTGCTTGCCAGGGAAACACTTATTCCACTGAGCCATCTCCCCTGTCCTCAATATACCTAAAATATAATCAATATCTTGAAATTCAGTGAGATGTTTTATGTTCTCTGTTTTCCACTCAAACCTTGGAAGAAATCTAGTATGTATTGTATACTTCAGCAATTGTCCATTAGACTAGCTACATCACTGTGGCCACATGGGGCTGGTGGCTCTTTAGGGACTTTTTTTCTTATGTTGAATTAAAATCAAACTCCCTTGCTATTTTTACACATCAGTCTTTGTTCTGCCCATGGAGCTTATGGATACAGTCATGTGCTGTCTAATGGGTGGGGATGAATTCTGATAAGTTCATTTTCAGGGAATGTTTCTGTTATACAAACATTATAGTATACTTACCTAACCCCAAATAATATAACCGACTACATCCTAGACAGTATAATGTGGCCTATGGCTCTAAGGATACGAATCTATATTGTGGCAGTCCCTAAGTTTTTAGCAAGAGGGACAAGTTTTATGAATGACAGTTTTTTCATGAACTATTGGAAAGAGATGGATGGTTTCAGGATGATTCAAGAGCATTACATTTATTGTGCCCTTTATTTCTATCATTATTACATTATAAAATATAATTAAATAATTGTATAACTCACCATAAGCCAGACTCAAGTAAATAAAATAATGGGCAGACTACACACCCTAAAATAAAGTGTCAGATTCTGACTTAAAGCATGCCACCAGATAGAGCTGTACAATTGAGGTACATCAACTCACTGGCCATAAAGCCCACCACCAACTGTAGTTAAGTTGTAATTTGCCACTCACTGATAGAGTTTTGATCCAAGTCAGAAAGCGGTTGATTTATTACGGTCTCTGAATAGTCAGAGCTTTGCTAATGTTGATCTGTACTTGCAACTGCTCCCCACTGCTAACATCACTGCCTCAGCTCCACCTTAAATCACTGGCCATTAGATTTTCATATGGAACATGAAACCTAGATCTTTCACATGCATAATTCACAGTAGGGTTCAAGCTCCTGGAAGAATCTAATGTTACAGTTGATCTAAAGGATGCGGAACTCAGGTGATAATGGGAACCTAGGCTTTTTTCATCAGTCCACCACTCAGCTCCTGCTCTGTGGCTGGCTCCTACCACTTTCTGCACAGCTTGCTACTGTGCTGAGTTCTGTAGGCAATGGTAACATAAACAATTATATCTTTAGGCACACCTGAACATAAAAAAGTAATGTAAAAATACTAGGCAACAAGAAATTTTCAACTGCATTATAATCTTACGGGACCAACATGGTATAGTGTATGCACTTTATTGTTGATTGAACCTTGTTAGACTTTACATGCCTGGGTTTAATTCCCTCTGCTTATTATAATGATCAGTAACTGTGAATAAACAGTTGCTATGCTTTTGTGTTTGCTGACTGGTGAGTTGAATGCTTTGCATGTATTCCACTTAAAACTCACAACAGACAGGCATGGTGACACACATCTATAATCCCAGCTGCTTAGGAGATGGAGGCAGAAAGATCACGTTTAAAGCCACCTGGACATCTTGCCAAGATTTTGCTTCAAAATGAAATTTGAGAAGGACAAAGGATGTTACTCAGTGCTTCTTGGGTTGAATACTAGGTACTGGAATGGGAAAAAGCCCCAGAATGTCATTTTTTAAATGAAGAGAAGGAAAATATAAAAGGTCACGCTGCCACCCCCTTGGAAAGCCAGCCCATGACCCAGGTCCGTGACAATCCTCTTAGCCTCTCACACTGAGCCGTTCAGCTGGGCAGCTACTCATCACTCGTAACTACTCAGCCCTCGAAATATGAACTGAGGAGCACCATAAATGTAAAGTATACTTTGGATTTCAGAGACACAGCATGGAAAAATAAGCATGACTATTTTTATATGGATTGCATGTTTAAACTATTTTGTGTTACATAAAATATATTACTAAAATTAATCTCACCTGTTTCTTTTCCTTTCAAAAAGTGGCATCTGACCATTTTAAATTTAATTTGTGGCCAGCATTATAATTGTATTGGGGCAGTGTTACTCTCACCTATTTTCTTCAAGGCTAAATGGTTCGCATTTCTTCACCAGTGCCACAAAAGACTTCATTTCTAAACCTTTCCCTCGGGTGCTTCTTTAGAACAGTGTTTGTAGGGGTGGATAAGGACCCAGCTGGCTGTTCTTGGGTGATTCCCTTGTTCATGTCCTTGGCCTAGTTTGGGTTGGGTGGTTTCTCTTTCTGTTCTATTCATGATGAGACCCCTCTGTAATTAGGACTATTTACATCTGTCCATTGCAAAGTTGCAAATATTTCCTGGTAGTCACTGTTGGCTCCTTACATCTTTCTGTGGAATCTTGGGCTGTACGGGTTTCTGTTTTAAGCAGAAACAATATATTTCCCTTCTGTGGCTTCTGCATTTTGAATCTGCTAAGGAGGGTTTGGGCTACTTTCAAACTTGTAAAAAAGTATTGTCTTCCATTTTCTCCCACTAGTTTTACTTTTGCTACTTATTTCTTTTATCTAACTGGAACATATTTCTATTCATGACATGAGGAAGGGATCTAACTTAGTTTTCTCCCAAATGTATAGTCAATTGTCTTATTTCATGAAAAATTCATTTCTTCCTCCATAAAGCTAAATGCCATCTAAGGCATTCTCTTCAGGCTCTGCTTGCTCTCTGTTGGCAGGGAAATTGGCCACTATCATCTTTAGTTTTGCATCTGGCCAACTCAACAAACTCATCAAAAAGAGATTACCAGCCAAGTAGGTGTGGTGGCACACGCCTGTAATTCCAGGACTCTGGGAGACTGAAGCAAAGGGATCGGAAGTTCAAGTCCAGCCTGGGCAGCTCAATGGATTAGAGAGACCCTAAGTCAGAATTTTTAAAAAAATTAAATGGCTAGGATTGTAACTCGGGGCAAAAGCCCCAGGTTTGGTCACCAGCATGAAAGAGAAGAGGTGGGGAGAGGTAAAGGGAACAAAGAGGGAAGAATGGAGGGAGAGAAAGAGGAGATAGAAGAAGAAGAAGAAGAAGGAAGAGGAAGAGGAAGAGGAAGAAGAGAGTTCTGCTCTGACACTTCCACCACCAAAGTCCCAGGGCTGGCTCTCATTAGAGAGCCAACAAATAAGTGGCCAGCCAGGGGCTAGCTAATTAGCCAGGTCTGATCCACTTATCTCCCCCTAGAGCAGAGGGGAAGGATCACTTGAGAAAGGAGAAAGATGGATCCTGGAGGGGAGGGAGCTTGGATATCATGGATGGAAGAATGCTAGTCAGAAGGAAAGATGCCTACTCCATAAGTACCCTCATATAGGTGCTCCCCAACCTGTCTCTGCAAGCATCCAGGACTCCCAGACAACTCTGCTCTGGTTTGCCTTCTCTTTCAAGAGTACAGTCCTGTACCCTCCTGTCCCAGGACCCTACCTGCCAAAGGAGGCAAAACCCAAGGGGGGCAGCAAGGAAGAAGAATACCAGCAGGGTATGGACACTGTTTACACTGCTTCCTGCCCATCCCTGTGGGAGTGCTACCTGGCTGGGCTCCTGCAGGGAGTGTCCCCCGCAGGCCCCTTCTGGCTTCATGCCACCCCCCCCCCGACACACACACACACACACACACACACACACACACACACACACACACACGAGAAACAGCTGGGGAATTCAGAGGTTCTGCAGTGCCAGCCAGGTGGTGGTCCCAAATGCAGATACTGGAGAGCAGGTACCTGCGTTTCTATATGGGGTGCCTTGGCCCTGGGTACCTCACACCCCAAGGTGGGCCCTGCAAGCCTCCTCCTCTCACTCTGAGCCTTCAAGCAGTCAGGTGTGATCCAGGAAGAAGGCACAAGATGAGGTCAGAATCCTAACTTTTCGGCACTTCTCATCCCACCTGCCCTTACAAAGCCCTCCTTATTAGAAAGTGAAAACACCATATAAAAGTCTCTTCGGAGAACTTCACCCTGTGGGGCATGTAACTTACCAACTAAGAAGGGCAGGCTCTGGTCACATAGGCAGACAGATGCCCAAGTTCATAGCCCCGCTCTGCCACTCACAGGCCTCGGCATTCAGGCAACTCGCTTGTGCTCTGTGCCTCTGTAGACTCTCCTGTGCCTCTTAAGGTCATTGTAAAGATTTAGAAACAAAATGCCAGAGGACAGACAGTGATATCGACAGTGTCTTGGGCGATGGTGGTACGATATGGTGGTGGTACGATAAAGGAAGGGTGGGAGGAGAGATTCTAGATGTGCACCCTGCTGAGGAAATAGTCTTCAGCAAAACCTCCTGCAGCCCTGTCCCCACTTCCTTTTCAAATGGCTGGAGCTGGGATTTTTCAGGGGCCCCTGTGCCACCTACCCAGACCTCAGGGCCTGCCTCTGGGAACCTGGCTAAGATGGCAGAGAGATTGCTCCTGGGCTCCAGGACCTGCTCCAGGAGGCAAGCCTGGGCCTGCCCACTCTCCCTCAACCCTACCACCCCCAGGTCACCCACTTGGCCAGCTTACTGCCTGCCAGGGCGTGGGCCTGGCAGAGACTTCAGAGCCTGTCTTACCTCGCAGGCTGTTTACCAGGCCTGGAAAAGTCCACCCGCTCCTCCCTGACCTGCCTCTACCACTGCAGCACTGTCAGAGCTGCCCCTGGGGTAAGTGGCAGCCCCCAGAAGCCCAGCATGCAGGACTCAGAGCCAGCGAGTGTGGGCGGCAGGAAAACAAGCCCTCAGTGTCCCCGCAGCCCACCCAGCCCTGAAACATGTCCCTCTTGTTGCTGGGGGTGGAGCCTGACTGCAACCCCTTGGACCCGGGAATTGCACTTGACCCCCACTTCCCACCCACACTGTTTTGTAAATCTACCCTTACCACCTCCTGGGGAAGCGGGGAGGCTCCCAGCCAAGCACCCTCAGCCCTCACGGCCCAGTCTGAATTCTATCCTGAAACTGGAATGGACGGGAGGAGTTGTGTGTATGTGGAGGGAGTGGGTGGGTGCCTGCTGGCTCCGTGGGGGCCCCAGCCCCGCCTTCCCCATCTCAACAGTCTTGAGCAGGAGGAGCAGACATCCTAGCCACGAAGATGGCTGCAGAATTCTGAAACCAAGCAATAGGTGTAAGAAGCGCTTTGTGGACAGACTTGTAGGGAAACCGACTGTTTAAACTCCAGGAAATACCAAGGTGGAAGTAACTATCCAACCCGCAGCATCATACTTGGAGGGAAGCAAGGGGGTGCAGGGCAGGGATCTGAGCAGGAGGGGACGGTCACCTTGCATTACAGGGGTGCATAAAATGTCCTCATTAGGATGACTCTGGATGTCCCAGTTGTTTGCATGGCCCTGTTCCCTCCCTGGGAACCCAGTTCTCAAAGTGGCGACAGTTCTTCTACCTCTCCTTGAAGAAGGTGCCTGGACTCCCAGAGAAAGAACAGACCCCTAAGGGCCGTCATGCAGGCTTCTCAGCCGAGTCTGCAGCCCTGGCAGCACCCTCTGCCCCACAGCACCCTGTCCTGGACCCTCTCTGATCCTGTTCTCAGTGACCTCCCATGTCCACCTTGGGATTCTCTCCCTGTATCAGTCTTGTGCCTGCACAGTGCTAAATTCAGTTGGGACCAATTTAAAGTTAGTTATCGCAGTTAATTCCTTTCGCTCTGAGTCATCCACTCATCTTGCAAGAATTTCTCAAGCCTGACCTGTGCAGGATGGAGGTAAAGCTGTCATGATAATGAAAAAGGTGGTGTCCAGAAAGTAGAGCTAACAATACCCAGCTCTGTCTGCTGGAGTCTCAAACACCACTGGTGGCAAAGGGTCAAGAAATCTGTACTTTTTTAAGAAAGTATTTCACATGATCATTGTCAAGGCCATCTGGAAAACTGTCCTAAGGGATAAAAATTACATGGGGCTACACACTGGGAAGGAAAGGGGCATTGTGGAGATAGGCTTCACCGGGAGCTAGGCACAAGGCCATGAACTGGGCAAATGAGGAGGGGTGTGTTCTTTGTGACAGGAATCGCAGGGGCATAGGCCCTGCCATGAAAAGGTGGAGCTCAGAAGGAGGGGGGTGCTGGAGGGGGGTACTAAAGTGGAAGGGGTACCAGAGAACCCTGAGGAGCCCTCAGAGAGTTTTGCACAAAGAGAGCTGCCACTGCTGGTGCTTTTGAAAGGCCTCTCATTCAGCGCAGACGCTCACGGAGCGTCAGGCCCTATGCCAGGATTGGCAGAATCAGGCTTCTCTCCCAACTCCCTCCTCCCCGGGCAGGCCTGGCCCCTGGGCCCCTGGCAGCAGAGGTGGGGAGCCAAGTGAAGATATGGCTTTGCTCCAACTTGCTAGCATGCCCTCGGTGGTAGGCAGCCAGAGGGATCCTGTGTTCTTGCTTCACTGCCAACAACCCCTGAGCTCCCTGCCCCTCCAAAGGCAGTGCCAGGACCCCACACAGCCACCGCCCACCTTCTTTGGCCCAGAAGGGGTTGCCTGCCAAGATGCTGAGGGGAAGGGGAGCACACAAGAACTCAGAGGAGCAGATATGCACACCCTGACCTGGGCACAGGGCTGAGCCAGGCTCTGTAAGCCACTTCGCATACCTGTCTAGTTGGGGGATGCAACTGGAGAGCACGGTGACCCCTGCCTCTCTTTAGTTCCAGTGGAGGCTGGTGGGTTGGCAGAGGCAGGGACAGAGCCAGCGAAAAACATCCAGCTGGCTGGGCTTGGTTGGTGGGGAGCTGGGTAGGTGCCAGGATGTCTACCTGGGGTCAGGGTATGAGGGGAATAGGGTGTGCCTCACCTGCACAGTGTGCAGAGCTGGGTGTGTTTGAGTGCCTAGGTGTGTGCGTGTTGCTAAGGGGGTCTTTGCATTGACCTACACCCCTATCCTTTTTAAAATTTTGAGATAGGGTCTTGCTAAGTGACTAAGTAGCCCAGGCTAGGCTTGAACTTATCACAGGTCTGGCCTCAACCGCCTGGAGTGTGGGATTACACGCTAACTCCTCTCTGATTGGATTTAAAGCTCCAGGACCAGATATTGGAATCCAGAGACAATAGATGTGGCAAAGAGGTGGGGAGGGCAACTCCCACCCTGCAAACCAGCGAACATCATAACAGGATAATTTTTTGGGAAAGACAAGTCCCCAGGAATTTTTGGGAAACCAAGATGGGGTGGGTGGTGGGTGAGAGAGGGGTGGTGTCCCGCAGACATTTTCTGTATCCTTCCATTCCAAGAGTTCTTTACCCTCTTGGGGTCCTGGGACTCTAGAGGTACTCATTATTGAGAAACCCCTTCCCCAACACAGCTTGGCCATGTTACTGGCCCGAGTGTGAATCCCTGACTCATGAGCCTGAAAAGAGCTTCCTTCTTCATGGAGCTCTCCAGAGGCTCTCTCAGAGCCTCCCCTTCTGAGTCCCAGCTGTGGTGGTCTCTGTGGCCTGGACTTCATTGGTATCACTCCAGATAAGCCTTGATAACGGTAGAGAATGTCATCAGCATGCCCATTCTTCAGATGAGAAAACTGAGGCCCAGAGCCTCTGAGCTACGCATAGTCACTGGGAATCAGGTGGAGGGAACACTTAGATGTAAATTAAAGCAGCAGCTTTAGAATTCCAGAAACAAATGCTCTAAACTCTTGTGCTGGCCCACAGGGAGGTGAAAGTGTCACATGTACCCTGGGGAGTGACAAGACACAAAAGCCCCAGCAGCCCCAGAAGGAGACTCAGGCAGAGTGGGGATCAGGGTAGGTTAGTGAGAGGCAAAGTGTATGGAGGCTCTTGGGCTCCTGCAGTACTGACCCTACTCACAGGTCCCTGCAGGTGAGGGCCTCCGACCTTCCCACCAGTGGCTGCATGGATTCATCATAGAAATTTGCAAGGCACTTTCCTAACCTGTAGTCAGTGTGTCAAACGAATGCATTCAGAGTGCACCCAGGAGCTTTCTTAGAAAGGTAGGAATGTGTTTGGCATGTCTTTTCTGTAACTGAGGTGGGATTTATTTAATGCAAGAAACCACTTTAAAGTGAGTACTTCAGTGGTGCACACTATGTCATGCAACCACCTACCTTCTGTCCTTCCTCCTCCTTCTCTTTCTCCTGCTCCTCTTCTTCCTCTTCCTCTTCTTCTCCTTCTTCCTCTTCTTCTTCTTGTGGTAACAGACATTGAACTCTGGACCTTGAACTTTCCAGCTTATGCCACTGAGCTATATCCCTGGGCCCTCCTCAGCACCTTTTTTTTTAAAAAAAAAAAAATTGAATAACATTACATTACATTAAACTAAACTTTTATGTTGACATAGGGTCTTTTTAAAAATTAATTTTATTGTGACATAGGGCCTTACTACATCTCTAGATCGCCCAAGCTGGCCTTAAGTCTGTGACCCTAAGAAGGGTGCTAGGTACTGGCCTTTGCCAGCACATCTGCTCCCCCTGACCCTCAAGCTGAAGTGAGCTGAGAGCCACACATCGCACCTCGCATCCCAAGCATCTCACCAGATGAACCTGGCCCTGTCAGCCCTGTCTGTGTGTTCATGACTAAGGTCCACCCTTTATCAGGAGGGAGACCCATTCTGTTTTCCTCTTGTCCTCCATTGGCAGGACTTCCTCGTCTGCTGAGACATTTCCCAGAACACACTGCCAGCTGCAAGCCGGCTGCCCTCCCAGGCTCTGTCCCCACTGGGGCACCCACCCCCAGTCTGCCTGCGGAGGAGCGCCAGGAATCCCAAGCAGTGTTGCTGAGTGTGGAGGGGGGTGGGTTGCTGTCTTGAGGACACCAAGAATTCCAGGCCTGAGCACAGCACGTTTGAGTCTGGGTCATGTGGCCCCAGAGAAGGGGCAGCAGAAGGCCTCAGGCCCAGCCCCAGCTCCATATCAGACCAGGTATGCTCTGTGTGTTTCCAGAGCAGGATCCCCACTCCCTTAGGAATGTTGATTGTGCACTTTGAACCTGCCTCCCGTTCTTGTCCTTCCCCCTTGAGGGAACCCTTGTCAGGAGCACCCTTGGGAAGCTCAGGAGCAAACAGCCGGGACTTTGTGTGACAGTGACGCACTGACATTTCTGGGCTTGGCCAAAACAATGCAGCCGCCTCCCTGTGAGAGCCTGTGGCCTCTGTAGCAGGAGCGGGGGGTGGGTGTAGTGGGAGCACATGTGCAGATCCCCCAGGGATGGGGAATGAATGCTGGGCCTGTGCCAGCTCATCCTAGCTGTGTCACTGTGGGCAAGTGACCCATCCCCTTTGCCACAGGGGGTGGGCCCAGCTGCTACTCCACAGCATGGGCATGGAATTCCCTGAGCTGAGTAAGGCTCTTGGCATGTGCCAGCATCCCAGGAGTTGATGACCACTGTTTGTTTTAATATCTCCCTGGAGGTACAACCTGCATGCTTCTTCTGACCTGCTGTTGGGCTTAAGAGCTCCCTGCTGGTCTACTTGTTCAGGAGATAAGTATTGGTGCGTACCTCTCATTGGAGGCCCAGTTAAATAGAACTGATTTCCCCTGGAATATTGCAGAGCCAAACATCTGTGGTGAGACAACTATCCTTTTTGCTGTCCAGCAAACTATCAATTCTGACTGTGAACAAACTAACACAGGGGAAGCAGAGCATCATAGGGACTCAACTGAACAGGGGCCAATGGGCGTGGCCCTCATGCCAAATTTTTCTATACTATAGCTGTGGGACACTCAAATCCCTTCTTCATTTAACCCCCTGGGCTTCAATTTTCTAAAGGAATCAGGCTGTTTCTAAAAGAGTTATAATAAGGAGGGGTACCAACAGCAGCTCCCTGGAGGGTTAGTACACAACATCTGTAAATCAAGCAGGATAGGGATGTGGGATTAGAGAGTGGTAGGGACCGTGGTACCTATATGCTGCAAGCATACAGGTAACAATGTATGCTGCAAGCTCAGTATATCAACAACACACAGGTCCCTGGTCATGCTACATAATTCAAGGTGCTTGGGATCTAAATAAGATCATGAAATATAAACCTACTGCTCCCACAGCAATACCAATATAACTGATCAGGTGTTCAACTGAGGTTTAGAGACCAGAGCTAAAAGGAGAACTGGGCTGAGGAGACAGCCAATATTTTGGCCCTGGCCCTCCAAGGCCAACCAGAACCAGGACATGAGGGAACCTTTTCTACAGGATCCTACAGTTTGGGTGAGTTACCCAACCTCCTGAGCAGAGAAATTATTGAACAGCAGTGGACAAGAACCCAAGAAAGGTTAAAGAGGGACACCACATGGTGAAGCAAGATCATAACCTGTCCTGGTGGCTGATGCTGACGGAGCCCACAAGCAGCTCTGTACACGGTTCTGAACATAACCCATGAAAAGCCTTCAGTAACCTTGATGTAAAGCAAAGAGCTAATTTTGATTGACATGGGCTTCATTTTAACTTGATCTTAAACACTTAACACAGAGGTGCGACCAAATGATTATTAAAACCATAAAGGCTAGATGTAGAAAGGGGCTCCGATTACTGATCCCTGCTGGCAGTTTCCAGCTACACCTGTAGCTGACCAATTACCATTGAGTGAGGCTATTGCATTGGAAGCTATAAAAGCTCCATAAAAGTTTTTAAATTCTTTAGATAAAATTGCCTTTCAATACCAAAAACAAACACACAGAATCGTCTTTCAAAATCACCAAAATCTTCATCTTTTTACAGCTAAAACTGGAGGAACTCAGCACAAGATTGTATCAGATTTATAGATATCTGAATCAGTTGACAGGTCTAGAGGCCCACTGGTTGTAATCACTATTCCAGTCCCTCAAGAGCAATGTCTGGATGTGGCTCCTTCCCTGAACTGTCTTTCTCTTCTAGTGCTCACACTTTGCTCAGATGTGCTTTAATCTCTTGGGAAAATTTGTTTATTCTCACCTAGAAACTGCATTTTCACCTATACTGTACTTAGCACCACTTGGTCTAATCAATCCAGATGGGTAACAGTCAGCCAGGTGGGGGACAAGAGCATCTGGATCAACCCCATCTCAAAAATGCCTTTGTTGGGGGCCGGGAAGATGGCTCAGTGGAATAAGTGCTTCCCTGGCAAATGCAAGGATCTGAGTTCAATCCCCCATTCTGCAAAACAACAACAACAACAACAAAAAACCACTTTTGTTTCCATGTATCCTTGCCACATGACTTGCTTCCTTATTGGATCAATGTTAACTAAATGAATCTGCCTGTAATGCTGTAGATGGCGTCTAGCTTGGCCCGTGCTCTACCCACATTGCGACTTTACTATATAAATTTCCCCTGCCAAAGGAGCTTAGTGGTAACCCGCTTGGGAGCCCCTCTGCATCTAAGGAGCTATTGCTCAAGAAACCGTGCCTAGCCATCGGGTCAGTGAGATAGCTCAGCAGACTATGCACCTACTTAGGCAAGCACAGGGACTAGGGTTCAATCCCCAGCACCACATGACAAACAGGCCCCATCCCCTGGCTCCTTTCTGAGCCACATACCTGTAATCCCAGCACTGGGGAGGCTGGAACAAGAGAATTACTGTGAGTGCAAGCTGCATAGTGAGACCCTGTTCCTGCCAGGCAGGGCCAGCATGGTATGCCAGGGGTCAAATCCAGTCCCAGTGTCTGTCTTAATTCCTTTTTAAAAATCTCCTTTCCCTCCCTTTCCTTCCTTTCCCTCCATCTCTTGACCTTCCTTCCCATGTGAGAAAAATCTATCTCCCTACTTCCTTGCCTTTAACTTATAATTTGAGTTTCCTATATGAGAGAAAACATGTAATATTTAACTTGTGTCTGATTTATTTCACTTACCATGATGATCTTAATAGTTTCTTTCTTTCTTTTTTTTTTTTTTTGCGGAACTGGGGATTGAACTCAGGCCCTTGCGCCTGCCAGGGAAGCGCTTATTCCACTGAGCCATCTCCCCAGCCCAATAGACTTATTCTTATTCTTTTTTTATTTTTTTTATTTTTTTATTTTTATTTTTTTTTTTGTCCACAGGGTCTCACTATGCAGCCCCCATTCATAGTGATCCTCCTGCTTTCTGCCTCCCTAGTGCTGGGATTACAGGCGCGCGCCACCACGCCCGGACTCCAATCGCCGGCTCAGCGCACCCGAAGGCGGGGCCGGCGCGGCAAGTGGAAGTAGGGATCGAACCCTGGTCCCTACGCTTACCTAAGCAAGCGCTTAGTCCACTGAGCTATACCGCCAGCCTTAACCATGATGATCTTAAATGCATTATTCTATGAATGACCTGTTTATCATTTTTTTTAATGGAAAAGTAGTACTCCATTGTGTGTAAACACCACATTTTCTTTATCCATTCATGAGTTGATATAGGCTGTTTCCAAGATTTAACTATTATACCATAACATGGGTTTGCATTTCCCACTGTAATATGATGTCTTTAGCTCTTTCGGGAAGCTACCTAAGGAATAGCCAGATCAAGTGGAGTTTCCAGCTTTAGATTTTCAAGGAATCACC
Source organism: Ctenomys sociabilis (assembly GCA_004027165.1). Taxonomy (NCBI): domain Eukaryota; kingdom Metazoa; phylum Chordata; class Mammalia; order Rodentia; family Ctenomyidae; genus Ctenomys; species Ctenomys sociabilis. The sequence goes on along the minus strand of PVKA01009635.1, from coordinate 54,503 downwards.
ATAATGATTTTCATAGTGGTTGTGTTAGTTTACATTCTCCCCAACACCATGAAAGAGTTCCTTTTCCCCATAGCTTCACTAATTTTTTTTTTTTTTTTTTTTTTTTTTTTTTTTTTTTTTTTTTTTTTTTTTTTTTTGGTACTGGGGATCAAACTCAGGCCCTTGTACTTGCCAGGCAAGCACTTATTCCATTGTGCCATCTCCCCGGCCCCATTTGTTATTTCTTGATGATGGTCATTCTTCACAGGATAAGACGGAATATCAGTTTTGTTTTAATTTGCATTTCTCCAAGGACTGCTGATGCTGAACATTTCTTCATGCACTCATTGGGCCCTTGTACACTTTCTTCTATGAAGTGTCTATTCATTTTATTTTCCCATGTCTTCATTTGGTCTCTTATGGGAGCAACTACTTTTTTTTTGTCAAGTTATTTTATATGCTCTAGGCCTTAGTCTTATGTCTGAAGAGTAGTTGGAAATTTTTTCTCCATTCTGTAAGTTACCTTTTCCGTGTTGGTGATTTCTTTTGATGTACAGAAGCTTTTTGATCTGATCTCATTGCTTGATTCTCAGTGTTATTTCCTGTGCGATCAGTGTGCTTCTCAGAAGACCCTTGCCGATGTCTGCGCTGTCCAATATTTTGCCTGTTTTATCTTTCAGCAAGGTAAATGTTTCTGTTTTAACACTTAGTTAATTTTGATTTTAGTTAGCACACAGTGAGGGGCATGGGTCTAGACACAATCTTCTGCATGTGGATAACTAGTTTTCCCCAGGCCACTTATTTAAGGAGTTATCATTCCTCCAGTGTATACTTTTGTAAAAGATGAAAAAATTGAATGTTTTCAGGGCTGTTTCTGCATACTTTATTCTGTTCCATTGGTCCTCGCGTTTATTTTAGTGCCAGTATCATGCTGTTTTATCATGGTAGCTTTATAACTTTATTTTTCTTTATATTATGTATTATTTTGACAGTATTATAATCATTTTTCTATGAACATATTTTGGGTTGTGGAAGCAGTCACCTGAATTTCCATTTATGGGCAGAGTCCCTTTGGATTGCAAATGTTTCCGTAATGATTTGGCTCGCAAACAAGGTTTTATCGTACATCGGTATGGATGGCCCCTTAACCCTGAGGAAAATAACTTCATGCACCAAGGATGTTTCTGTTTCTCCAAAGTCACATTAAAGGTTAAGTGAACCTTACTCAACCCAAGAACTTGTCTTTTATCAAGGGTATACTTTGATATGTAGGTTTTTAGACCAGTATACAAAAAACACCAGTATATCTATTTGGTTAACGTCAGTTACCAATTTACCATTATTGTTTACATTTACTTTTCAGATATTAAACTTAGTATTTTAAATTGCAATTACCTAAATTATAAACTTTCAGAACAAAAGTGAGCTCGTTATTACTAAGAATAAATACAGTGGCAGAAGGCTTCTTAAAAGTGAATTAGTGTGTATATGTATATACTTCTCTTTTCTAAAGTTCCTATAAAGACCATATACTTCTAAACTGTTTTGTACATTTAAAATAACAATTGGCCTAGCCAGGTGTGGTGGCGCATGCCTGTAATCCCAGCACTCGGGCAGCTGAGACAGGAGGATTGTTGTGAGTTCAAGACCAGCCTGAGCTACAAAGTGAGCTTAAGGCCAGCCTGAACTGCATAGTGAGATCCTGTCTCAAAAAGACAAAAACAAAACAAAACAAAAAAAAAAACAAAAAAAACAAAAAAAAACCAAAAACAATTGGCCTGATTTAAAGAGAAATATAAAGGCTAAAATTTAAGACTAACCTATAAAAATGTACTTAACATTTTAAACCAAGCCCTCAAATCACAGCTTTCACAAAGTATTTTAATATTAGTTTCATAGCTCTGTATGGCGTGAGTTTTCACAAGCTCAAACTTTTTGTCTTTAATAACAAGAACAGCTTGCAACTGCGATAAACCCACAAATTCATCCACTTACAAGCAGCAACACTGTTAATTTAGTTATGTTCGGGGCACTATCATACATCAATCACTAGCTCTGACTTAGTCACACAGTAGTGAAAATGTTTTTATCAAAGCTAGTACCTCCTTTTTGTATTTGTTGTCAAAAAAGCTCAAAAGGAAACAGAGGTAGAATCCCATTTTTCTTAAGGACCAACTCACCAATTCTGTGTCATTAAGGTATTTTCACATGTAAAATAGTAGTAGTAGCACTCATTCAGTGAACTAGATAAGAGAATGAGAAATTACAGATGCAACTATACCTATTTTAAACTAGGAAATGTGTGGGCCTATTGTTCTGTGCTCACCTACAATACATGAATAGCTATAAAGTCCTAAATTAGTTTTTATTAAAAAAGAAAACATAAATATATGGGAACTTTGCCATTTCTAAAAGAATTAAAAATGAGAGGATATCTTGATAAGTTAGGAAACAGGATCAGAGGAAACTAAAACTGGAGAATGTAAAGAAAGTAATGTGCCTCAAAAATTTCTGAGGGGCTAGGGAGATAGCTCAGCAGTCTAAGTGCCTGCCCAACAAGCGTAAGGACCTGGGTTTGATCCCCGTTACCTCATGCCATGATGGCCACCGAAAGCAGGCATAGTGGTGAACGCCTGCAATAGTCCCAGCACTGTGGGGGCTGAGATAGGAGGATCACTACGAGTCCAAACTGCATAGGGTGACCCTGTACCAAATAAATAAACATAAAAGATTAAAAGAGAAATTTCTGTGGATAACAAAGAATGAAATCCTTCAGGAACTACAAATTTAATTCTAGTTTTCAGGTAATTCAACAGGGATGAGGTGATTGTTCTTGTAATTATACAGATTTACAAATCTTAGTGATCTAAGCACCAAATAGCCTGTTTTCAGACAACTCCACTCTTCAATCTACAAAAGCAGCAGTACCAATTTGTACCCTTTTAAAAAATCCAAATGTCACCCAGTGTATTTTATAAAGTTAAATTCAAATTTTATTTAACGATTTCAAATTATACACATTTCAAATTTCTAAAATGGAACAGAACGAATGAAGAAATGGCATAGGTGAGCACTGACATCTCTTGAAACTCAAATTTCATAAAGGAAACAATTTATCTGCAAATCACATCCCGTTACATAACAAAATGAAGTATCTACCTCTTTACTTTGGCCACAGCTATTTTCTAAAGGAATGGGGAAAAATGATTTTGTTATTCTTTAAAAATGGGATTCTATCTTTAGATTTAAAATTTAAAGATCAGAAAAAGCTGTATTTAGATGTAATGTGATTATCAACACCCCCCCCTGCAAAAAAAAAAAAAAAAAAACCACACACACACACCAAAGAATGGCTTATCAAAATCATTGTGAAAATAAAAAAGAAAAAACTACTGATTGGTTAAGGATTTCCAGTAGGTAAGAATCTCAAGAAGTATGGATAGTTCCAAACAAATGTGTTCTTCACATTTTAAATCTTTTCATACTAAATTTTCAAAAAGAAAACTGTCACCTATAAAAATGTATGGTCTCAGTGTAATTTTACTAACAGCAAGAACTCTAGATCTTTCTTTTTAATCCACCCTCAATATCAAAAATAAGATTACCCCCCAAAGTAACAGTAATTAGCCTGAGGTATTTAAATGTGGCTCTAACTAAATGGCATTATCCTCCCCCAAATGGTCTTATTACCACTTTAGGCCCATAATTTCTATAGTATTTACTACAATATGGTCATCTAGAAAATCTGAGGAAAGAGGAAATCCTTAGACTTAAAAAAAAAGTTCATCCCACCCATTTTCACTATAATAGCAGCCACATGAAATATGAGTGTTATCCAACCAGATTAGACTGTTTAAACTTCATTTTCCAGTTTAATGATGAAAGCCTGATGTGAATAAAATTCTCAGTGTCACACTGTGGTACAAGTAGGTCCAAATTTCTGAGGTTTGAAATGAGAGTAAGAAACAGTTTATGAAATTTAACACATTATGCCTTAAAACATCTGTGAGGCAGTTAAGTAAACAGTACTACCCATTTTAATATATAGAAAACAGAAGCATGGGAAGCGACATATCTAAATAATCAGGATCAGAACATACCATAGAGGCTGGCTTAAGGGTTTTCTCTCTAGCTCTAATAAAAAAAAGAATTCTTTTAAAAAATGTGTCATATCATTTAGAGGATTTTTGCGTTAATTTTTTATTTTCCACTTGCTGATCAGACCTTCCAAAGTTGGCTCCTTTTAACATGTTAAACTGGGCACAACGATCATTAATCTAAGTTTAGCCTCTGCTTCTAACCCGAATTAGTACAAAATTAAGACATTACTTTTTGAGAACTAAAATTATATTTAACATTTTTATTTTAGACTGCAAAAGAAGCAAGCAAACAACAAAAAAAGTGATATCATCAAATGATGTAAAGTCATCCTTTTCAGGAAAATAGGAAGTACAGCCTCCTGTGAAGAAAAGATGCTTAGGTAATGGATGTGAAATTTAGAAGTACACTAAGATATTATCAGTTAACTTCTGAAAATTCTATAGTTTTCTTTACCTCCCTATGGTAACCAAAACCACGTAAGGCAGGCTTCCTTACAGTTAACTGTCTCCTAAAATATGAAACTTCATTAATAAGCTAGCAATTAGATTTGGTCTTACTGGAAATTCTTAACCACAAGTTTATCTTCTTCTTCCTTTAAATAACATGCTTCAGATAATCTGTGCATCCTATGTATCTGACAGTAAAGCTATAGATACAATGCTAGTTAGAACAAACTGGGCTTTAAAATAACAATTCCTTTAAAAAAATACTGATTCTACCAAAACAAATTACAAAAACATAAGTCTGTAAGTAAATAATAGTTGTGTTTAGGCTATTACAGTGCAGGTTATCCTCAAGGCCACACGCGTCCTGCTTCCCTGCTGCTCGTGTCCTGCTGGGCTCTGATCCTTCTTCGGGTCGTAACCTGGATCATTTTCCTCATCTCCTTCTTCTTCCCCTTTCTCAGCCGCTTCTTCACCTTCTTCATCATAGTCGTCCGCATCATCCTCAATGGCTTCCCCGGTGAAGTACAGCACCGACCTTGGGATTATCCGCTCCCGTAGGAAGTGGCCAATTTCAAAGTCTGCAGCAAGGACAGCTTCAGCAGCAGCATCCAGATCTCCACTCTCAGGAACTTCAGGAGGAGCAAAAACATTAAAGAAAGAATCGTTGGAAACTGTTTTAGTCACAGTACGAACTGTCCCACGTCCCTTATGTTTCTGCTTCTTTTTAATGGTTTTTAAAGTGACATTTTTTCCCTTTTCTCCAATCTATTTGGCACCCTGTACAGCCCATAATTCCTGGTCCATCAAACGAAAAGGGCTCAGAATCGTCTGGTGCAGATCTCATCCTGTATGTCTTTGTCAACACTTCATTTATGAAATATTCATTGGGCTCCAAGGGAAATTCTCAGATAAACCTCATAGGCTGGCCAGCATCTGAGAATGTCACTTGAATGTCCTTCAGAATAGGTTCATCGTGTTCCTGAACCGTGTCACTGAGCAAGTAAAGATTCTTAAAAACAAGTCAGCCAAAATTCAGGAATTCCTTTAGAAGCTTCTTTTTCTTCATCTTTTTGCTCATCTTCAATTCTGGCCTTTTCTCTCAGCTCCTCCAAAATCTCCTCTTCCTCGTCTGGAAGGCAGCTGTGCACCCACAGCACCACCCGCGCCACACTCGTCTTCCTCTTCGGTTTCCATTCGCGCTCTTCTTCCGTAGGCTCACGAATTGCATTAATGATCTCAAATCGCGTATCAAATAGAGGTTGATAGAGAACAGCACACTTCCCTTCAAGATCATGAGCTTCCTCATAGAATTCAGCGGCTATCTGTGCACATTTAACTTGAAGGTTTCTGAGAGCACTCATTCTTCTTTTAACTGCCCTGCGCAAGCTTTCAGTGTACCCTGTTGGTGCGTCTACCAGGCCATCAAGTTTCTCTTGAAGGGCTGCAAGAATCGGAGGATTTTGCATCATCTGAACAGTCAGCTGACACACTTTTTGTTTCTTCAAGAGTTTCTTCCTCTTCTTCTTCTTCCTCTTCTTCTCCTCCTCTTCCTCTTCATCCTTCTCCTCCTCTTCATCCTCCTTCTCCTATTCATCCTCCTCCTCCTCTTCCTTCTTCTTCCTCTCCTTCTCCTCCTTTTCCTCCTCTTCATCCTCCTTCTCCTCCTCGTCCTCCTCTTCTTCTTTCTTCTTTCTTCTTCTTCTCCTCCTCCTCCTCCTCTTCTTCTTCTTCATCTTCCTCCCTCCTCCTCCTTCCCCTTCCTTCACCTCCTTCTTCATCTTCTTCCTCCTCCTCCTCCTTCTTCTTCTACATCATCCAAATCTTGATCAAGTTCAGACTGTTCCTTGTTGTCAATGTCTGCCATGTTGTATGTAAAAAAACCTCAAAATATCCACAGCTCGTGCGGGGACTCAGGCGGGCCGAGCTGCGCAGGGACTCAGGCGGCCACGGCAGCGGTGGGAGGAGCGGGAGGCGGCGCCGCGAGCAGATGGTGCTAAAAGAGCTATAATAAAATCTTTAAATCAAGAATTATGATGCCTCCTGCTTGGCTCTTGTTATCCAGGATTTCTTTTGCTATTCTGGTCCCATACGAATGTTAGATGTTTCCTCCAAATCTGGGAAGAACGCTGTTGGTATTCTGATTTGGTCTGTGTTAAGTCTGTGTGTCAACTTTGGAAGTGTAACCATTTCATGATATCAGTTCTGCTAATCCTAAAAGAGGGAAAATCTTTCCATTGTCTAATAATCTTTTGCATTTCCTCTATCAGAGCGCTGTAATTTTCACTGTGGAGGACTGTCATTTCCTTTGTCAGATTCTTTTTTTTTTTTTTTTTTCTGGCTCAGCCCACCTTGAGGGCGGGGCTGGAGAGGCAGGTGGTGCTGGGGATCAAACCACCGTCCCCTGAGCCTGCCTAAGCTTGCCTAAACAAGCGCTTTAGATCACTGAGCTATGTTAGATTAATTCTTAAGTATTTAATTTTTCTTAGTGTTACTGTGAATGGTATTTTTCCCCTAATTTTACTGTTAGTGGGTTCATTACAAATTTTGTATTTTGCTACTTTAGTGAATATGGTTATTATTTTAACAGTTTCTGTGGAGGTGAGGGATGTCTAGACAGATCATGTCACATACGAACAATGATAATTTTCTTTCTTTCTTTCTTTCTTTCTTTCTTTCTTTCTTTCTTTCTTTCTTTCTTTCTTTCTTTCTTTCCTGTTTGTATCCTTTCATTTTCTTTTTCATGTTAACTGCTCTTGCCAATGTTTCAAGGCCATGTTGAATAGGAGTGGTGACAGTGAACTCCTATTATTCCTGATTTTAGAGGGAAAAGACTATCATTGGTTGAGGTTGGGTCTCTGCCCACATCTTATACTTCCTCTCTTTCTCATTTTTTCCTCCAAAGCTTCTGAGTTTCTAGCACCGGCCCTGGTGTTCAGAAAAATGCTTAAATACTTAGTCAGTATATACATGTCAGGTCATGGGAACAGAAGGCTGTAAACATCCATGAACA